>ML384697.1:5357-38320 GCA_005239525.1 Nicotiana knightiana | reverse complement strand
TTGTGTTGTTTTTATTTTGCAGAGTAGGGGAAGTCTGAGTACCCAAAAGAGGAAGCCGAGGGGGACATGTTTGAGCTTAAGTGTGGGGTCATCCGGACTCTAAAAAATTGAGAATCATGTCCGGGCTATACCCGAGAGGGTCTCAGGGAGTATTTCTCACCCTTGTTATAATGTTTTTCTTGGTAATCATGCATCGAGGACGATGCATAACATAAGTGTGGGGTGGGGAAACTACTTTCTACTATTTTCTGATTTTCTGAAAAAAATATGGACTTTTTCCAACGATGGATCTGTTGGACAATTTTCTTGAGGAATAAAGTCCGATTTAAAAATACCAAAAAGATTTTATTTTTAATTTTTTTTTAGGATAGGTAGGTAGTATCCCTTGGTTTTTCTTTGGACACCTCTTATACATGCGCAATCAAGGGGAACGACTTGGAAAATGATGAAATCGAGTCGGCGTTACTGAATAAGTTTTGGGAGACTTTGTCCAAATGAGCAATAATATGGTATCACAACTTATCCCGAAATTCCACTGACTCATTTGCTATGCTTGCAGATGATTTTATAAAAGCCCATGCCAGGGCCATCAAGGTCGAGACCAGAAAGTCAGACCTTTTCAAAGTTAAACAAAGAGACAACGAGATGCTTATGGAGTTCGTGACAAGGTTCCAGATGGAACGGATGGACCTGCCTATGGTTTCAAATGATTGGGCTGTTCAGGCATTCACTCAGGGGCTTAAACCCCGAAGCTCCTTTTCCTTTCAACAGCTAAAATAAAATTTGGTAGCGTACCCGGTGGTGACCTAGGCCGACATCCACAACAGGTACCAGTCAAAGATCAGGGTCGAGGACGATCAACTCAGAGCTCTTTCTGGGTCTATTTATCCCATCAGGGCCGACGACAAGTCTAAGAGAGTTGTTGATCATGAGCCAAGAACCGGTCCCGGATCAGTACCAACCAAACAGCGTGTACCGAAGGGGAAATGGGTCTGGGCGTCACCCCACAAGGAACAAAAAAGGAGGGGATCGAGGGCCCAATAGCAGAGGTCTGATGAGGAAAAATGGTTTCGATATGCCGCTCTGGAATAGGGAACACCGAGATTATCAGAGTATCACTTCAAATTTGATGCTGCCAGCATCATGTCAGCCATCAGGCGCTCATAAATGTGGATTTTGACTACTTATTAGCACCTTTTTAGCTTTTGTTTTATTTTAAAAGCGTTGAATTGTGTTTCTGAAACTAATGAAATGTGAAATATTGCAGGAATGTTGGAAGTTGGACTCCCGAGGAAATAAAAGGCACAAAATCTTAGAAAGTGCAGACCGCAGAATTCCATCTGCAGCCGAAAGAAAACCTCAACAGGCTTTCTAACAAACTGCGGACCGCACAAGAATTGTTTGGCTGCAAATGACGAGTTGGAGATCAACTTCAGAGGGTTGCAAAATTTCCAAAGTCTAAGTACCTCAAAATTGCGGATCGCACACGAATTGTGCGGCCATAGAAGAAGTGCCTTGTGACCGCAGAAGACCATATTGCGGCGGCAAAAGTAAAGGTGCAGACTGTAGAAGACCAAATTGCGGCCGCAGTGATAAATGTGTGGACCGCAGAAACATTGCCTCGCGGTCGCAGTTGAGAATTGTGCAGCCGCAGATTCCCAGCTTCTGGAAGATGAAGTATTCTGCGGACCGCACATGGAATTGTGCTGCCGCAGAAGCTCCCGAAGGGCATTTTTGTCTGAAATTTCTAACCTTGTATAGATAGACGAGTTTCACAAAATTAGGTTAACTTTGACATCAGCAAGTCCTATAGCCTTTTTCCTTATCCTCTTTTGGAAGTTTTCTATATTTTGGAGTATTTTACTATAGATTTTATCATTTTAACTTTACAATATGAATTTAATTATTATTTCTTCAATTTCAAGCATGCGTACCTAGATTTTTACTAGGGTTGTGACCCAACCCTAGTGTTTAAACCTTATGGGTATCTAATTTAGGGCTTGTTTATGATTGTGTGTTTATTATTTAGCCTTGTTCATGATTTAATTTGTGGAATTAATGGTTGCAAACATTATTTCACGCCTAATTGACTTAGTCTTTACTTGAGAAACAGAGACTTAGTCTAGGAAAATTTGTCTAGCAAGAAATTGGGTCAATCGAGAGATTGATCAACCTAATTAAGGGGTTCAACCTAGAGAGAGTAATAACCCGACTTGAGCTTCAAACATATTGTGTGATACCCATTTGGACTTGAGAAAACCAAATTGGGCAAAACTACTCCTTGACCGAGAGGTACTTAGTGGGTAATTGAGAGTTGATAGCTATAATACATCCCGATCAACAAAATAAGAATTACAGTTTATATCCCATTAGGCGAACACCTAGGCGGTGTTCATAACCCAAGGCTTTTTATAAACTTGAAAAACAACAACAACAAAATATCCTAGCCTTATTTCTTAATTTTGCAATCTTTGTTTTAAAATAGCAATAGAAACAAAACCAATTTGTGGAAGTGCAAATTAGAACAGTTCAAATTCACGCATTAGAATATATACTCCTAACTCCCATATAGCTCCATGTGGATTCGATCCTGACTCTTCGTTGGGTTACTATAATTGCAATCGACTGATTCATACCTTGTATTGAGGTGTGCATTGTGCGCGATAGGTCAATTTTTGGCGTCATTTCCGTGGAGTTAAAAATGGTGTTAGCTATATATTTGAGTGTATTTTTGGAATATCTTCTTTTCCTTCCGTGTTACTAACGTGTTTGGAAATTGTAGGTGCAACCATGGAAAACAATGAGCTCGGGAACATTGTTTTAGTGGATGTGGACGTTGAGGATGATCAAATGGATGAGGTTCCTCGTGAACCTCAAGCCAATAGACGAGACCAACTTCCTCATAGCAATGTGTCCGCTCCACCCCCACCTCCACCAAGAGCGGCTCCATACCGGGTGTTGCCGAATGAAGGATATGCAAGTGCAATAGTCCCTCCCCGTATGAGGGCGGTCAACTTTCAAATCACCAACGTGATGCTCACCTTGCTTGAGCAACGAGGGTTCTTCATCGGTGCTCCGGGTCAAAATGCATACAATATTTGAAGGGGTTCGTGGATACGTGTTGGGAGAGTAAACAAAAAACTGTCTCCGAGGATGATTTGAGGCTAAGGCTTTTTCCCTTATCTCTATGGGGTAAAGCTTTTGATTGGTTGGAACGTTTGCCAAACAATTCCATACATACTTGGGATGAATTGGCGGAGAAATTTATTTCTATGTACTTCTCTCCCGGGAACATAGCTATACTTTGGGATGAAATTCTAGCATTCAAGCAAGAAACAAATAAACCACAACACGAGATATGGGGACGATATAGAACAATGGTTAAAGAGTGTCTCAACAACGATATGGAGGAGAACATGATTTAACAAACTTTCTATCTGGGGATCTGTTGATACCCAATTTTTTTCATATATATTTCAAAAATACATATATACTTTCAAAATAGTGCATGAGCATCAACTAGTACTTTTTTCATAATTTTCTGTAATTTTAAAGGATTTTTAATTTATTCCAGCATTTTATTATCTAAATAATTACTAATTGCATCACAAATAATTTTATAATAAATCTATTACTTAAGTTTTATCATTTATATTTATATTAAGATTTAATTATTTTATGCACGATTATATTTACATCTTTAGGTTATAATTGCAATAACTTTGCAATAATAACACATGCATGTATAATTACTTTATTTACACGAAAAATAGGTTTTTAGATTTTTATAATATTAAGTAATTATTTTAAATCATTTTTCATATACAAATAGCATTTTAATCATTTATTAATTATTTTTAGAAATTATTTTACTGATTTAATTGGGTATTTAAATCCTAACCTTTTTTCTTTTTCAATTTCGGGCCTAACCTAAGCCCAATACACCAGCCCAGTACTCAAATACCCATACCCATCCAACCCAGACCCATACCCGTCCAAATTAACCCGCCCGGCCTAAGATCTAATCCCAACCGTTGATCTCTCGAGATCAACGACTCCCAATACCCCTAACCCTTTTAATTATACTTACACCCCAACACTAATTCATTTCCCCATCTACCCGCAGTCACTAAACCCCCTCATCTCAACTCACCTCTCACCTTCTGAAACCCTAGCGTCGTGACCCCCATTTCCCCTTCGATTCCAGCTCAAAGATGGAATCCATTAACAATTCCCTTACCTTATTATCCCCCTCCTATTACTGGTTAACCGATTATGGTATTACATAATCACTTGCCTAACATGGAAAATAGATCTCTCTTGCTTTGAACCAAATCTGGTTCGAACCTTCACTTCTTTCCATCTATGTTCATTATCGTCCCTTTATGGTATGAATCTCTGAGGGTTTTGTTTGATTCTTCACTTACCCTAAAGCTAGGGTTCAGATCTTTTCAGATCTGTTATAGTTTTCTATTTTTTGTTAAATATTTTTCTTTAATGTTTCTGTGCATCTCTATTATGATTTTTCTGACTAATTTTTTACCCTAAAAATTAGGGTTTTGATACTTAAAAAATCGAACCAAATCTGGTCTAATGTTTAATGATGTTGTTTATCCGTCTCTATGCATCTTCATTATAGTTTTTCTTTTGATATTCTTGACTAATTTTAATTACCCTAAAAATTAAGGTTTTCGATTTTAACAGATTTTTCGCCAAACCTGTTTTAACCTTTAATGTTTCAATCTCTATGTATTTCCTTTATTACTTCTGACTGATTTTACTTACCCTAAAATTTAAGTTCAAACCTTAATTATTTCCATCTATATGTCTTTGTATTTTTGCCTAATTTCTAGGGTTTTCGACTATTTGATTATTTTCCTTTTAATGTTTCTGTCTATCTGTCTTTAACCATGGCCATTAATTGCTGACTAATTTTACTTACCCCAAAATTAGGGTTTTGAAATCATCTTTCCTTTTTGTATATCACTGATATTTCCTTATTTTTCGTTCGATTTACCTATTCTTGCCTTATTTGGTCCGACATTTGGTTGTTAATTTAGTCTATTTTCCTTAAACTAAGTAATACTGGCTTGATTTTATGTTATTGATTGAAACCGACTTTAAACTAACTTTGTTAATTGATTTCAATCCTTATTGGTCTATGATTGGCTTATTACCTTATTTGTCTGCCTCATTGAGTACTATTTAAACCCCTTCTCCCTCTCCCCTTAGACAGACTCGAACTCTTATTTTTTTACTCACTAAAAACTTAAGCTCTCTTTGTTCTCTCTTGTTCTGATTTCTGTACTAAGTAGTTACTGTTTGGTCGGCTGAAAGCCAAGGCCAAATTACTCTGGAACTTAACTGCTATTGCATATTTACTTGCTCTCTTCTCAACTGGTATGCCCTAACCTTTCCAATTTCATTCTCTATGCTTTGTTTGACTAGCCTGTTTCAATTCCTAGCATGATTATGTCCTTTATATGACTATATGATTTCATTTGGTAATACTGTTAACTTAAGACTAAGTTATTTCAAATAGCATGAATACTCTCATAAGTTAATGTAAGGTTTAATTTGTTTCATTAACCTGTTCTGAACTTTATAAGGTACTATAAGCATGTAATCAATATGTTTGTTGCCTAACTCATTTGCTCTGTCTGTCTAACTTAGTTGTTCTGCCTAATGGTTTCTGTGATTAAACAATGATTGTCATAAGTCCGGTATAATTACTTATCTTGATCAGATTTCAATCTGTTTGAACTATGTGCTAAGCATCAATTCTGTTTTTTTCTTGATGTAGTTTTTGCCTGCAACTCTATGTTCTGGACTTTCCTTCTTCTAAAAATTTAACTATTTTAAAACTTTCCCCCTTACCCTTTATGCTCTGGTTTTCAAACTCCTACTCTTAGTCATTTAGGTTCTCACCATCCCCTGTGTGAGCACTGCCTAGGGTCCTTGAGACTCCTTTGAACTCTGACACATTGGGGCTAGTCTTCCAACCATTTATGAGTTATCTTTCTGAATGTGGTTCTGGTGTGAGCATTGCATGGGGTCCCTGAGGCCCTTAGGAGCTTTAACACACTGGAAGCCTGATTTTAATGTACCATGGATGGATCACTACTATGCTCCCAAGCTGTTATGTTTGCAGGCCTCGCTTCCAAGTTTAGATTGGGCCTATGAGGCTCCCTATAGTATAATTGTTACTATTATGTAATTCATTCAATACTATGGGCTGTAATAATCTATGTAATAACAGATTTAGGGTTAATTAGTAAAAGCTGGGGGGCGGGGGTTCTTATATATTTGTCAAAAATACTGGGTAGAAATCCTGACTATATGATATAATTGTGCTGATTGAATTACGTGAGTACTAGACTGTGTTTAGAGATCCTGCCTATAGGATTTTCCTGATTTATTTTGATTCGGTGTTTTCACATATGCATACTAGAGATCCTGCTTATAGGACTTTTCGTTTAATTCTACATTAGAAATCATGTTCATAGGTTCCACACATATTTTCAACAAAACGTGCCTTAGTGACCATGTCATAGATCCTGTTTGAAATAATAATCTTTTCATGGCAATCTGCTTAATTTCTGCCCATATATAGTTAATAGATACCATGCCTATAGGAATAAAAAATCAGTTTCAAACCTAGAAATCATGACTATAGGATTTAAACTAATAGATATCCTGCCTATAGGATCCTAAAATTAACGAAGTTTGCTGATTCAATTGCGTGCTTTTGTTGTTTACGCGTGGAGGTCAATGTGAGCCCTTATTTGTTTATTTGAAAGTCTTGTTTGTCTTTTGTTTGTCGCCTAGATTTCTCATTTTTATGTAACATAGATTGGTCTAGAACCATCCTAAATAGAGGTCCTAACACCTCCAGGGCCATAGGTAAGGGACGAGTAGTGCACGCATAAGGAACGAGTTAGAAGCTTTTAGAACGCTTAGGTAACAACTGAAAGATAGTAATTGGGTAGTAAGGAGATGATAGCCCGTGCATTAAAGCTATGAGTAACACCCAACTTGGGGAAGTTATAAAGTATTGCATGGAATGATCCTATAGGCTAAAAAACCTAGGACCCCCTTTAATCCTGTTTAAAGTAACTTGTATTGTCCAAATTGTTTCCCACCCCTTTTAGACTAATTCACTTAATTTACGTTTGGCTAGGACCCACCGTTGTAGACCTCGAGGGGTGCCTAACACCTTCCCCTCGAGGTAATTTGAGCACTTACCCGATCTCTGGTGATGCAAATTGGTTTATGAGTTAATTGCTCTAGGTGCCCTAACGCACCTTAATCCGTTAGGTGGCGACTCTTCCAATACCTTACCCAATCCCAAAAAGAAGGAGTTGTCCTAGAAATTTCGAAACCCGATTTCGCGAGAAAAAGAGCGGCGCGACAGCATGGCGACTCTGCTGGGGATATTTCTAGGCTCTTACCATAACGAACCTGATTTTGTGAATTAGTCTTTGAACATGTCTTTATTATTCCGTTAATACTTGCATACCCCTTCACCTTCCCGCTTTATGTGAATTTATTTGCCTATCTTTATGATTTCTCTTCCCTATTTTATTTTTTTACTATGGAAACTGACCTGTCTCCTTCTTTTCTTTATTAAATGCCTTTATAATTATTAAATACCTCATTTATTATTTTTTTCATCGTGCAAATACGTGACAGCGTGCTATTTTCTGTCGCATAAATCATGCTCAACATCATATTCCACTCGTGCGTAATTAATACCATAGCAATTCTTGATGAGTGTTTGTGCTCTTCTTATATCACCCTATTTAAATTTGGAAAGGCTTATTTGCGATAAAACTAGTCGATCAGCGGTGCAGTCGACGATTACGTGTCTTTCCCATTCAAGTCTTCCGCTTGAGGGTACCAATCTAGACTTCTATAGAAACCTTACTCTAATTATAACTGTACATGCATCATGGTCAAACCTAGGCTGGGTTAATATGTTGTCCACATAATAACCCTTTAAGAAAAGCCTTGTCCAAAGTCTACCGGGGTTTCCATAATCCCAACGGACACAACCACGATCTATGCATTAATTTGGAGAAATAAGGGCCAATATGCTAATCATTCATGTATAAATAGTCGAATCTGGAGGGGGAAATGGTCTAACTCAATTTGTTTTGCAGATAATGAGGCACGAAGTCCCCAGTTCGGCATGGTCCGTGACATACCACCATTGTTGCTAGATTGGTGGGAAGACCTTCCGTCAAGTGATAAAAACTATGTGAAAAGATTCCTTGGACACCTACCTTCCTTACAAGATATCCAACCAAACAACATGTTGATCGAAGCTGCCACCATGTTCTGGGACGGAGAAAGGGCCGTGTTCCGTTTTGGAAACATAGAAATGACCCCTCTTTTGGAGGAAATAGGGGGATTCGCTGGACTACCTTGGGACAGTCCCGATTTATTGGTGCCGGAAAATCACACTCCCAGAGGGTTTCTGAAAATGATGTGTTTGAAAAAAAATGATGACTTGGTGTGTTTAAAGAAGTCCTATGTACCCTTTGACTTCCTTTATGAATGATACGGTCACAACAAATCCTACTGTATCTTCCATGATGAGTTCTCCATCACTTCCTTGGGTTGGATTCATCGCAGGGTTTTCGTGTTTATCGTCTGCTTCTTGGGTATGATAGTGTTTCCAAGAAAAAAGGACAGAGTTCACACCAGACTGGCCAAGGTAACCAAAGCTTTAATGAGGGGAATCGAGGGACAAACATATACTATTGTCCCTATGATTATAGCAGACATATATCGGGCCTCGGATCGCTGCCATAAGGGGTTCAAACACTTCGAGGGTTGTAATCTGCTACTACAGATTTGGTTGCTAGAACATTTCCAGAGAGGTCAATACTGCCAAGATTTTCCGCGAAGGCCGTGGAACGATCACATATCCTTTCATCACCCCAAGAGAATGACCTTTATCCTAGATAGGTTTGCTCAATCGGAGAATGCTACAGAATGGGTGCAATTTTTCGACAACTTGACTGAGGACCAGGTTCATTGGATGTTCGAGTGGTTTCCCACCAATGAGTTCATCATCCGATCTAGGGATGCTCTACACTTGGTGTTGATCGGGTTAAGAGGTATACACCCCTATGTTCCTATCAGGGTCATGAGACAAGCTGGTAGAAAACAGATTATACTACGAGTCTCCAAAATGAGTCACTATAGGGCAGATTTCCAAGATGATGACATCCCATATAAATGTGAAGCTCAACATATGTGGAACTTGAAGATAATTGTGGAAAGGGACACCATTGAGCCGAATCGAAATCACGCAGGGTATGTGTACATTTACCCATCATGGTTGGAGGACTACATAGCAGGAATAGTCGAGCCAGGGGTCGGTCGAGGGAACAGAGTCATAGATGAGGCTGCTGAAGCACGGGTGAAGTATAACAGACTGCGCAAAAGGGTTCGCGAGTCCGAGGCTGAACATCTGGAACAACACAAGACTGATATGGAATTAATCAATGAATGGAGGGAAATGGCTACCAGATCGAATGGAAGGCTAGAATATCTGGAGCATAGTCTGATGGAGTTGGAAGTGAAGATGAGAAAAAGAGTCATAGACTGCCAGAATGCTGAAAGTATCGAAGGAGGACGTCTCGCCAAGGCATACCTATTGTTGGACATGCGCGACCTAGGGAACCTGATCGATGGAGCCAAGAGAACCAGGCCTGAAGAAGGTCCTTCTGGGACCAAGTAGATTAGGCTTATTTGTTTTTCTTTTCAAATGTAATAAGGCCAAATGCTATTAGTGACTTACCTTATTGTCGTTTTAGATTCGTCTTATTTATTGCATTAATGAAATGAGGCAATTATTGGCATTAAAATTCTCCAAATCTACTTGTCGGTAGGCCTACCTCGGGCACAACGAGGCTCCAAAATTAGGACGCGAATTTACATTCCTGCAATATGTGTTTAAATACTGCAAATATTTTTCAGAACTCACACTAATTTGGTTACCTTTTGTTTTCTTTCTTTTTGATTATTCCCATACCCTAAGGTTGGTTCACGCATACTGGCATCATCAGCTTACCACACTAGATCCAGAGGGCTTCCACCTCCTCCTCCTCCAAGTGCATAAAAAGGCAAAGGGAAAGCTAATATGGATAATATGAGTGGCGACAACACCGAACATGTTGAGAATACGGAAACTTCTGATGGTCGGAGTACTCCGGCACCAAATGACTTGGTTTTGCGGATTGAAAAGAAAATACTTGAACTACAGGGTGAGCTTGAGCAGGTCCGTAATTTGGCAAACCTCTCTCTCACACTAAACGTCCCAGATATCAACCATCCAAATACCCAAAACCCGGCACCTCCTCAGAATACACCCAACCAACGCCCGCAGAATCCTCCCGCACCCCAGCAATATACAACCATTCCTCAAAATGTTTTACCCATACCTACACCGCCTCAACATCAGCATCTCCTGACTCAATATCCGCAAACCACTTACCACACTCCTTAGAATACCCCACAGCCTATCCCCAATCACCAAAATTCAACCAGTGATCACCTATATGCCCAAAATCCTGGTCTTTACCAAAACAACCTCATATACGTGGAAACCTTACCCCGCTCTACTCAACTAATCTCATATACACCATAATCACCGAGAAGGACCTGCTCATTAATAACATGGCAGAGGAGATCAAGAAACTCACAAGCGGAGTTCAGGGTGTTGAAGGAGGCAAAGGAATCGAAGGTCTGAATTACAAGGATTTTTGCATTTAACCAGATGTGGAACTGTCGGAGGGTTACAAACCTCCCAAGTTCGAAATGTTTGATGGAATGGGTGACCCAAAGGTTCATTTGAGAACTTACTGTGACAAGCTCGTAGGGGTTGGAAAGGACGAAAATATTCTCATGAAGCTATTCATGAGAAGCCTCACTGGAGACGCCCTATCTTGGTACATAAGTCAAAATCCCAAGAAATGGGCTAATTGGGTAAGCATGGCATCAGATTTCATGGATAGATTCAGATTCAACACGAAAAATGCACCAGACGTCTTCTATATCCATAATCTCAAGAAGAAGCCCACCGAGACTTTCCGCGAGTACGCTACTCGATGGAGGTCAGAAGCAGCGAAGCTCAGGCCAGCATTAGATGAAGAGAAAATGAACAAGTTCTTTGTCAGGGCTCAGGATCCACAATATTATGAACAGTTAATGGTAATAGAGAATCACAATTTCTCTGATATCATCAAGCTCGGAGAAAGGATCGAGGAAGGTATCAAAAGTGGAATGGTGACAAATTTTGAGGCACTGCAGGCCACGAATAAGCACTACAATCAGGTGGCATATCAAAGAAGAAAGAAGCGGGAACAGTAATGGTTGCCCAAGGTCTGAAATCTCTATTTGTGTACCAAACACCTCCACCCACATACCAACCTTCACCTCCCAGATATCCTCAACCCGCGACCGCCTACCACACCTATAATACCCAACCATCCTATTATCATTCACCTCTAGCTCGTCCAAATTACCAAAAACCTAGGCCCAATTTTGATCGCAAACCACCCAGACAATACACCCCTATTGCTGAACCCATCGACCAATTGTATAAAAGATTAAAAGTTGCTAGATATGTCACCCCTATTCCCGCCGTGGCTATGGAAAACTCGTCACAATGGATCAACCCAAACAAGACGTGTGCGTACCATTCTGGTATGAAGGGACATACTATTGATGAATGCCACACCTTGAAAGATAATATCAAACACTGATTGATACCAAGGTCATACATGCGAAAGAAACCACACCCAATGTCCGCAACAACCCCCTCCTAGATCATAGGGGTGAAGGAGTCAATGTAATAGAAATTGATGAAGAATGGGATCCCGAGGGATCAATCGGAATTATTCGGGAAGGTGATGATCGTAAGAAGCCGACAGTCATGCTCAATCCCATTGTGGTACAGGTACAGACACCAGTCAAAGTTGAGGTAGCCGCACCGGCTCCCTTTAAAGTAGAAGTGACACCAGCTGTAGCTACACCTGCTCCATTTGAGGTAGAAGTATCCATACCTTTCACTGTTACGGTGACATCCACACCACCTTTCAGTTCCAACGTTGTACGTTGGGATTATGTTGTCGAAGCTAGGAGAAAGGGAAAGCAAATACGGAAGAGTTCGGGTGCTGCACAAGGAATGACCAGAACAAGAAGAATTTACACATTTGAGCATTTGGGAGAGACCAATAAGCAAGCTTCTAACAAACAACCCGTCGTTGAAACTGGTTCGGACGACCTTTGGAGGAGGTACAAGCAAGGGAGTATTCTTTTTTTGATCAGCTGAATAAGACTCCTGCCCAGATATCCATCTTGTCGTCGCTGCAAAATTTCAAAGCACACAGGAATGCTCTAATGAAGGTACTGAATAAAGCATATGTGCCCAACAACATTACTAGCGGAGAAATGGCCAATATGGTGGGACAAGTGTTGGAAATCTAAGATCACCTTCCATGAAGATGAATTGCCACCTAAAGGATTAAGCCAAAACAGGGAATTGCACATCACAGTGCAATATGAAGATAAGTTCATTGCCAGAGTTCTGATAGACGGAGGGTCCAGCCTCTCCCCTGACAACTCTGAAGAGGTTGGGCAAGGGTCTACATGAAATAAGAGCAGGATCTATGAATGTGAAAGCATTCGATGGGTCGCAAAGAGCCACGATTGGAGAAATCAACCTATGTTAGCAAATGGGTCCTACCTGGTTCGATGTTGAATTCCAGGTACTAGACATATCTACCTCCTACAATCTACTGCTGGGACGGCCTTGGATAAATGTCGTTGGATCTGTCATATCTACTTTGCACCAAGCGGTAAAATTTGAATGGAACCATCAAGAAGTGATCATCCATGGAGATGGGAGCAACCCCATTTACACTAGTCAGACTGTTCCAGTGGTAGAAAATAGAAGGAAGTAAGGTGGAGAAACATACCATCGCATCGAGCGTGTTAACGCAATGAGAAGGATAAATGGTGGAGTAGAAAAATAGAGAGCATACTGGCATGGGCAGGGTATGAACCGGATAAGGGGCTTGGTAAAAATCTTCAAGGTATCTCCAAACCAGTACAGCTGAAGCACCATGGCACAACCTCCAGGCTCGGATATCAGTATACCTAGCAAGAATATTGGGGATCAGAGGAAGAAGAAGCCTGAATCAGACCTTCCAGCAGGCCGATACAATATGGGGATCAGAGGAAGAAGAAGCCTGGGCAGCATTGAGGAATTTGTTCTTGGAAGACGATGATATGGATTGTTGTGTAATAGTTTAGGAGGAGGAGGAAGAAGGCCTCACTATCCAAACAGTGGAGAAGGGAGCATCTCTCAAGAATTGGACCGCAAAACCATCAAGGGCCCGACGAGTCTGGGGGTAGCAAGGCTGATAGCATTGTTTACTTTTGAAAATGATTTCCTCTTTGGCATTTTGTTTTAAATAATATTTTTCAGCATTCCGTTTCGAAAAACATTATTTGAAATCATTTTGTTTAACATTTTAAATGCCTTGATGTTTTATTATTACTATTTTTTATTTCATATCTTTATCCCTATAGCATTATTATTTCCTACCTTGATGAACCAACGACTGTGACATGTAATGAGACAATGCAACAGAAAGACAATGACTCAAAAGAAATAAAAGATGAGGACGTAATACCTGAGGAAATTTTCATAGAAGTGGAGAGCTTTGAGAACAAGCCCAAGTCCAACATAGACGAGAACGAGATAGTCAACTTGGGAGATTCCGAAACCGTCAAGGAAACCCCCATAAGCATCCATTTGTCACCGTCAGAGAAAGAATAATACACTCGATTCCTCAAAGAATATAAGGATATGTTTTCATATGCATACGACGATATGATAGGGTTGAGCAAATCCATAGTGGCTCACAAGTTACCTACAAATCTAATGTGTCCGCTAGTGAAGAAAAAACTCAGGAAATTCAAGCCAGACATGAGCCTGAAAATCAAGGAGGAAGTCACTAAGCAAATCAAAGTCAAGGTCCTCAGAGTAGTTGAGTACCCAACTTGACTGGCCAACATTGTACCGGTTTCGAAGAAATATGGGAAGTTTAGAGTCTGTGTTGAAATTGAACTACGCTCGACCAGATTACCGTTTAAGAGGGGATATGTAGGCAGCCCTGTGGGTTCGGTCACAATTCAATAAAATTTCCATTTTCACTACAATCAGAAACTAGGGCAGAATTTTGAGGAGGACCCTCAAAATTCCGAAGCAAGTTCAGCCAACCGTAGCAGACGAAACAATCAGAAAGGTCATCCAGTTAACTGGGGAAGAATTTTGAGGAGGACCCTCAAAATTCCGAAGCAAGTTCAGCCAACCGTAGCAGACGAAACAATCAGAAAGGTCATCCAGTTAACTGGGGAAGAATTTTGAGGAGGACCCTCACCCTTAAAATTATACAACAGAGGAAGTCGCAATGTCTCTAATAATGTCACAGTTACCGGTTCATCTAACTAATTTCTAAACAACATATTACTATGTCTTTGAAAACTATACATACATTCTTTTGAAAATAAACTTTACATTTAGCCAAATGCTACCCCTGGAAACTTGAGCAGGATCCTCGAACAGAACGAAGAAGATCAAGCAAGCAAAGGCACGAACCAACCTCCCCCGCAAAAACTCACAAATTTTCTTTGGATGCAGGACTATATCATCATGATAAACACCATCGCAACGACATAATCTCTATGAAATGAAACGCATTGTCAGCTAAGAATACTTCCCCCTTACTCCTCTCTTTATATGAGACTAAGCTCTGTATCAATCCTTGCATGAGGCAGGTCTTAGCCTCATGCAACTTTTCTTTGGATGCAGGACTATATCATCATGATAAACACCATCGCAACGACATAATCTCTATGAAATGAAACGCATTGTCAGCTAAGAATACTTCACCCTTACTCCTCTCTTTATATGAGACTAAGCTCTGTATCAATCCTTGCATGAGGCTAAGACCTGCCTCCCTATTTGCATAAGGCTAAGCATTGCCTTCTCTCCGCATTAGACTAAGCTCTGTCTCAATCCTTGCATGAGGCTAAGCCATGCCTCCCTATTTGCATAAGGCTAAGCACTGCCTTCTCTCTGCATGGGACTAAGCACTGTCCCGAATCTTGCATGAGGCTAAGCTCTATCTCAAATCACTTGCATAAGGCTAAGCATGCCTCCCTATTTGAATAAGACTAAGCACTGCCTTCTCTCCGCATGAGACTAAGCTCTATCTCAATCCTTGCATGAGGCTAAGCCCTGCCTCCCTATTTGCATAAGGCTAAGCACTAACTTCTCTCTGCATGGGACTAAGCATTGTCCCGAATCTTTCATGAGGCTAAGCTCTGTCTCAAATCACCTGCATGAGGCTAAGATCTGCCTTCTCTTTGCATGGGACTAAGCATTATCCCGAACCTTGCATGAGGCTAAGCTCTGCCTCCCCACCTGCATAAGTCCAAGCCCTGCCTTCCCTTTTCATGGGACTAAGCGCGGTCCCGAATCTCGCACGAGACTAAGCACTGTCTCTTGTGCATTGTTCTCTTTTCTTGGGCTAAGCTCTGCCCTCAATTTCACACAAGACTGAGCCTGTCTTGTTTTCTCTAGCATCATGCCTCTGCACCTCATGGGTTGAAATATAGCCAAATTATTCGAAGGCGTCATAGCTTGAAGGCATCATCTTCATAGCCGGAAGACATCATGCCATGGCCCGAGGATCTCTCAAACTTGCACATCATTATTCAAAGGCGTCATGGTTCGGAGGCACCATTGTCATGGCCTGAGAACATCATTTCATCGCCTGCGAATTCCTTACCGCACAATTCATGGCCCGGGACGTCATGGTCTAAGGACGTCATCCTCAACCGTCCAAAGACAGTTTTCATGGTCTGAAAGGAATTTGCATCATGTCTAAATTTACGAAAATTTATACGTATATGATTGCAGTACATCTTTTGACTTGCAGGTGACCCAGTGAGTAACTGTTATCCCAACAGGAGCAATCCCGCTCCAGTTCTTTCAAATTATTTCAAACCTGACCGCTCACTATGGCCGTTTCACCTATTCGAAACCTTGTGTCCATCCTTGTGACAACTTCATCAGTTCATACCACCGATGGATCCAGAACTACACACAGCCTAATTCATGTAAAACCAGGGATATGTAGGCAGCTCGGAGACCAGAGTGCGGCCTATATCTATCAAATCACTCTATGCGGTCAAAATTGGTCATCATATCTTTACCTGACAACTCTTTCATCCTTCCCGAGTGGGAAAGTTGTTGATACCCAATTTTTTCCATATATATTTTAAAAATACATATATACTTTCAAAATAGTGCATGAGCCACAACTAGTATTTTTCCATAATTTTCTGTAATTTTAAAGGTTTTTTAATTTATTATCTAAATAACTACTAATTGCGTCACAAATAATTCTATTACATAATTTTTATCATTTATATTTATATTAGTCTTTAATCATTTTATGCATAATTATAGTTACATCTTTAGATTATAATTGCAATAACTTTGCAATAATAGCCCATGCATGCATAATTACTTTATTTACACGAAAAATAAATTTTTATATTTTTATAATATTAAGTAATTATTTTAAATCATTTTTCATATACATAGCATTTTAATCATTTATTAATAAAATATTTTACTAATTTAATGGGGTATTTAAAACCTAGCCTCTTTTCTTTTTCAATTTCGGACCTAACCAAAGCCCAATACACCAGTCTAGTACCCAAATACCCATACCCGTCCAACCCAGAACCATACCCGTCCAAATTAACTCGCCCGACCTAAGATATAATCCCATCCGTTGATCTCTCGAGATCAACGACTCCCAATACCCCTAACCCTTTTAATTATACTTACACTCCCTAACCCTAATTCATTTTCCCGTCTACCCGTCGTCACTAAACCCCCTCCTCTCATCTCCTCTCAACTCACCTCTTACCTTCTGAAACCTTAGTGTCGTAACCCCCATTTCCCCTTCGATTCCAACTCAGAGATGGAATCCATTAACGATTCCCTTACCTTTTAGCCCTCTCATATTACTGGTTAACCGATTATGGTATTACATAATCACTTGCCTAACATAGCAAACAGATCTCTCTTGCTTTGAATCAAATCTGGTTCGAACCTTCACTTCGTTCTGTTTATGTTCATTATCGTCCCTTTATGGTATGAATCTTTGAGATTTTTGTTCGATTCTTCACTTACCCTAAAGCTAGGGTTCAGATCTTTTCAGATCTATTATAGTTTTCTATTTTTTGTTAAAAATTTTCCTTTAATGTTTCCGTGCATCTCTATTATGATTTTTCTGACTAATTTTTTACCCTAAAAATTAGGATTTTGATTCTTAAAAAACCGAAAAAAATCTTGTTCAATCTTTAATGTTGCTATTTATCCGTCTCTATACATCTTTATTATAGTTTTTCTTTTGATATTCTTGACTAATTTTAATTACCTAAAAATAAGAGTTTTTGATTTTAACAGATTCTTCGCCAAACTTGTTTCAACCTTTAATGTTTCAATCTCTGTGTATTTCATTTATTACTTCTGACTGATTTCACTTACCCTAAAATTTAGGTTCAAACCTTAATTATTTTCGTCTATATGTCTTTGTATTTTTGCCTAATTTCTAGTGTTTTCAACTATTTGATTATTTTTCTTTTAATGTTTCTTCCTATCTGTCTTTAACCATGGCCGTTAATTGCTGACTAATTTTACTTACCCTAAGTGGTCACTGTTTGGCCGGCTGAAAGCCAAGGCTAAATTACTCTGGAACTTAACTGTTATTGCATATTTACTTGCTCTCTTCTCAACTGGTATGCCCTAACCTTTCCAATTTCATTCTCTATGCTTTGTTTGACTAGCATGTTTCAATTCCTAGCATGATTCTGTCCTTTATATGACTATATGATTTCATTTGGTAATATTGTTAACTTAAGACTAAGTTATTTCAAATAGCATGAATACTCTCATAAGTTAATGTAAGGTTTAATTTGTTTCATTAACCTGTTCTGAACTTTATAAGGTACTATAAGCATGTAATCAATATGTTTGTTGCCTAACTCATCTGCTCTGTCTGTCTAACTTATTTGTTCTGCCTAATGGTTTCTGTGATTAAACAATGATTGTCATAAGTCCGGTATAATTACTTAGCTTGATCAGATTTCAATTTGTTTGAACTATGTGCTAAGCATCAATTCTGTTTATTTTCTTGATGTAGTTTTTGCCTGCAACTCTATGTTCTGAACTTTCCTTCTTCTGAAAGTTGAACTATTTTAAAACCTGCCCCCTTACCCTTTATGCACTGGTTTTCAAACTCCTACTCTTAGTCATTTAGGTTCTCACCACCCCGAGTGTGAGCACTACCTAGGGTCCTTGAGACTCCTTTGAACTCTGACACACTAGGGTTGGTCTTCCAACCTTTTATGAGTTATCTTTCTGAATGTGGTTCTGGTGTGAGCATTGCCCGGGGTCCCTGAGGCCCTTGGGAACTTTGACACACTGGAAGCCTGATTTAATGTTCCATGGATAGATCACTACTATGCTCCCAAGTTGTTATGTTTGCAGGCCTGGTTTCCAGGTTTAGATTGGGCCTATGAAGGCTACCTATAGTATAATTNGGGGGGGGGGGGGTTCTTATATCTTTGTCAAAAATACTAGGTAGAAATCCTGCCTATAGGATTTAATTGTGCTGATTGAATTACGAGAGTACTAGATTGTGTTTAGAGATCCTGTCTATAGGATTTTCCTGATTTATTTTTATTATGTGTTTTCACATTTGCATACTAGAGATCCTGTTTATTGGACTTTTCGTTTAATTCTGCATTAGACATCATGTTCATAGGATCCACACATATTTTCAACAAAACATGCATTAGTGACCATGTCTATAGGATTCTGTTTGAAATAATAATCTTTTCCTGGCAATCTTCTTAATTTCTGTCCACATACGGTTAATAGATACCATGCCTATATGAATAAAAAATCAGTTTCAAACCTAGAAATCATGCCTATAGGATTTAAACTGATAGATATCATGCCTATAGGGGAAAATCGGTTTTTAAACTAATAGATATCATGCCTACAGGGGTTTAAATCGAGTCAACAATTAGAAATCATGCTTATAGGGGTTTAAATCAGTTCAGCAATTAGAAAGCATGCCTATAGGATTTAAAAGGAATAAAAACTTGTCTTATGAGTTAAAATCAGTATTACACTTAGAAACCATGTTTATAGGTCTTTAATTTGTAAACTTGTAGAAATCATGCCTATAGGATTCTGTTAATAAATTTTGATGCAACCAATTCTGGCCATCACCTAGGCAATCTGTAGGACTCATTAATGATTTTGGGCTTAAAATTGTGACATATTACCTGCTTGGAATGCCCAGATTCGCGCTGAATAAAATCAGTAGGCAAACAAATAGGTCACAGTGCTCGCCTTAATAAATCTGTCTTTATATTTTGTTTCTGCTCATATAGATATCCTGCCTATAGGATCCTAAAATTAACGAAGTTTGCTGATTCAATTGCGTGCTTTTGTTGTTTACGCGTGGAGGTCAATGTGAGCCCTTATTTGTTTATTTGAAAGTCCTATTTGTCTTTTGTTTGTCGCCTATATTTCTCATTTTTATGTAACATAGATTGGTCTAGAACCATCCTAAATAGAGTTCCTAACACCTCCAGGGCCATAGGTAAGGGACGGGTAGTGCACGCATAAGGAACGAGCTAGAAGTTATTAGAACGCTTAGGTAATAACTGAAAGATAGTAATTGGGTAGTAAGGAGATGATAGCCTGTGCGCTAATGCTATGTGTAACACCCCAACTTGGGGAAGTTACAAAGTATTGCATGGAATGATCCTATAGGCTAAACATCCTAGGACCCCCTTTAACCCTGTTTAAAGTAACTTGTATTGTCCAAATTATTTTTCTCCCCTTTTAGACTAATTCGCTTAATTTAAGTTCGACCAGGACCCACCGTTGTGGACCTTGAGGGGTTCCTAACACCTTCCCCTAGAGGTAATTTGAGCCCTTACCAAATCTCTGGTGATGCAAACTGGTTTATGAGTTAATTGCTCTAGGTGCCCTAACACACCTTAATCCGTTAGGTGGCGACTCTTCCAATCCCTTACCCAATCCCCAAAAAGAAGGAGTTGTCCCAGAAATGTCAAAATCCGATTTCGCGAGAAAAAGGGGGGCGCGAAAGGATCAACACAACCAATTAATGTGTAGTGAATCAACTTGTTGGTGGGAACTTCATGACTATGCCTTATGCGGAGGCGTGTGATATTTTGGATGAAATGGCGGATACTTCATTGTTGTGGCAATCCCGAGCTAATGTTCCACAAGGTAATCCCAATGTAATTCACCCTCACAAAGAGTTGCATGACCGTGGGCAAGCCATAATTGAATTGACCAACACCATGAACCAACTGGAAAAGGCTCAACTTCAACAAGTGCCAAACTCGAGGCAAGTCAATGCAATGGAGGGAGTAAACACGATGGTGAACAAACAGAGAATAAAGGGTTCACAAGTCCAACAAAGAGTGGACAATTTTGTGCAAGAAGATAGTGGGTTTGATCAAGATGACTCTTATAATGACCAAGAAGAAGAGGTCCAATATGTGAACAACTTTCAAGGGTAAAGAAACAACTTCCAAGGCCCAAGCCAACAACAAGGGAGACCTCAAAACAATCAAGGAAATTAGAATTCTCACAACCAAGGTAATTGGAGTGGTGGAAACAATCAAAGCAATTTGAATAACAACAACAATCAAGTAAATTGGAGTGGTGGCAATAATCAAGGGAATTGGCATAACAACAATAACCAAGGCAATTAGGGAGGCAACAATCAAGGCGATTGGAGTAACAATCAAGGAAATCGGGGGTCGGGTTCTCAAAGGCCCCCGATGTATCAACAACCAAGCAACCCTCCTTCTTAACCTTCCCATGGTCCTAGTTCTTCCAACAATGAAATGGGACGTATTGAGAACATGTTCAAGCAAATGATGGAGAAGAATGTTGATTCCGATTCCCAACTTGCCTCACACAACACATCGATCTGCAACTTAGAAGTGCAAATGGGGAAAATCTCTCAAGCTCTAAATTCTCGTCCTAAGAAGGCACTACCAAGTGACACGGTGGTGAACCCAAAGGGTGGGAACAACACGGGGCATGAAATGGTCGTTACTACAAGAAATGAAAAAGGTGGTAATGCACCTACCTCAACTCAAAGGCAACTTGTGGATGATGAGCAAGTGGTACAAGAAGAAGAGATCCCGAACAATGTAGTGCAAGAGAATGATGAAGTGTGGATTGATATTGATGTCAATGTGAAAGAGACTCAAGAGGAAGTGAACCCGTCTAGGGATCATATTATTGACATGCCGGAATCGATAGTGCAAAAAGGTAAGGAACCGTTGCCTAAGCCTCCTCCTCCATATCCTCAAAGGATTTCAAAGAAAAATGTAGAGAATCAATTCAAAAAGTTCATTAACATGATGAAAAGTCTCCCAATAAATGTGCCATTAGTTGAAGACTTGGAACAAATGCACGGTTATGCAAAGTTTATGAAGGATTTCGTGACAAAGAAGCGGTCGATGGATTTTGAAAATATCAAAGTCACTCATCAAGTGAGTGCAATTGTGCATTCAATGACTCCTAAATTGGAAGATCCACGTTCTTTCACAATCCCTTGTACCATTAGAAGTGCCGAGTTTGCTAAAGCTCTTTGTGATCTTGGGGAAAGTATCAATTTGATGCCGTATTCGGTTTTCAAGACTTTGGGAATAGGGCAACCAAGACCCACATCTATGAGATTACAAATGGTTTATCTCACCATGAAGAGACCATTGGGAGTGATTGAAGATGCATTTCTTCGTGTTGATAAATTCATTCTTCTGGCGGATTTTGTCATTCCTTATTGTGAAGTGGACTATGAGGTGCCGATTATTCTTGGAAGACCTTTCCTTGATATGGGGAAGGAACTTTTTGATGTGGAAGACAGAGAACTCACTTTCCGGATGGGTGATGAAAAGGTGGTATTCCACATGTGCAAATCTATGCGGCAACCAAATAGAAATGAAGTGTGTTCTTTCGTGGATTTGGTGACCGATGTGATTGTTGATGACACAAGTGCCACGATTAATGTGGGTGATATATTTGAGGCCGTCTTGCTCAACTTTGATGAAGACGAGATGGATGGCTTCATGAAATGTGTGAAAGTTTTGCAAGGGATGGGGTCGTACAACTATGCACCCTGGAAACTTTCCTTGGATCTTGAAAATAGGAAAACTCCTCCTACAAAGCCTTCAATTGAAGAGCCTCCTACCTTGGAGTTGAAGCCATTGCCTCCACATCTTCGGTATGAATTTCTTGGCCCTTGTTCTAATTTACCGGTTATTCTTTCCTCTTGTTTGACTAACGTGCAGGTTGACTCTACATTGGCAGTGCTCCACAAGAGGAAGAAGGCTATTGGGTGGACTTTGGCGGATATTCGGGGAATAAGCCCCGTATTTTGCATGCACAAGATTAAATTGGAAGAAGATGACAAACCATCTATTGAACATCAAATATGACTCAATGAGGCTATGCGAGACGTGTTCAAAAAGAAGATTATCAAGTGGTTGGATGTCGGGGTCGTTTACCACATTTTCGATAGTTTGTGGACTTCTTCGGTGCAATGTGTCCCAAAGAAGGGGCATGATGGAGGTCACCAATGACAAAGAATGAGTCGATTCACACAAGAACGTTGATCGGGTGGAGAGATTGCAAGCTAAACAAAGTCAGAAGGAAGGATCATTTTCCATTTCTCTTCCTCAACCAAATGCTTGGTAGGTTGGACGGTCGTTCTTTCTATTTCTTTCTAGATGGATATTCGGGCTACAACCAAATCCTTATTGCTCCGGAGGATCAAGAGAAAATAACTTTTACATGTCCTTATAGTACTTTCGCTTTCAAGCGGATGCCATTTGGTCTATGTAATGCACCAGAGACTTTTCAAAGGTGTATGATGGCGATCTTCATGGACATGGTAGAAGAATACCTTGAAGTTTTCATGGATGAATTCTCGGTGGTCGGGGATTCCTTTGATTATTGTTTGGAAAATTTGGATAAAGTATTGACAATATGTGAAGAAACGAACTTGGTGCTAAATTGGGAGAAGTGCCATTTCATGGTCGAGTAAGGCATTGTCCTTGGCCACAAGATTTCAAAGAATGGCATAGAAGTCTACAAGGCAAAGATTGAGGTGATTTCTAAACTTCCACCTCCGACTTCGGTGAAAGGCGTGCGAAGTTTTTTATGTCACGAGGGGATTTTATCGGGCTTCATAAACGATTTCTCTAAAGTGGTGAGCCCGTTGTGCAAGCTCTTAGAGAAAGATGTCAAGTTTCACTTCAATGATGATTGTATGAAAGCTTTTGAATTGCTAAACTTCAAGTTGACAACCACTCCCATTATCACCGCTCCTAATTAGATCCCTTTTGAGCTCATATGCGATGCTCGTGATGTAGCGGTTGGGGCTATTTTGGGGCAACACATCAACAAGATTTTTCATCCGGTCTACTATGCTAGTAACACCATGAATGGTGTCTAAGTCAACTAAACCGTTACAGAGAAAGAGCTCCTCGCCATTGTATTTGCAATTAAGAAGTTCTTCTCGTAATTGATGGGTGTAAATGTTATTGCTCATACGGATCATGCAACACTTCACTATCTTTTGAGCAAGAAAGAATCAAAATCTCAGTTGATGAGATGGGTGCTATTGGTGCAAAAGTTTGATATTGACATCAATATAAAAAAGGGAGTGAAAATCAAGTGGACCACTTATATTATTTGGAGGAGGAGGGGAGTCCGCATGATGGCCTTGAAATCAATGGCTCTTTCCCTGATGAGCAAATCTTGGCTATATCAACAAAGGAGGTGCCACGGTTCGTGGATCTAGCGAACTTCCTTGTGTGTAGAGTCATCCCGGATGAGTTCTCTTCAAATCAAAGGAAGAAGCTCAAACGGGATTGTCATGATTATTATTGGGATGAGTCATACCTTTTCCGAATTTGTATGGATGGGGTATATGTGTACCAGAAGAAGAGCAATGTGATATTCTTGGGGCTTGCCATTTTCGCTTTATGGTGGTCGTCATGGCAAAGCAAGAACGTCGACCAAAGTGCTAAGTTGCGATTTCTATTGGCCCACTATTTACAAAGATGCAAGTGATATGGTGAAAATATGTGATGAATGTCAACGGGCCGGTGGAATCTCTAAGAAAAATGAAATGCCTCCCAATACTTCACGGGCTATCATAAGCGATGGAGGGTCGCATTTTTGCAACAAGGATTTTGATACTTTTCTTAGCAAGTATGGGGTCACTCATAAAGTTACTACTCCCTATCATCCACAAGCTAGCGGTCAAGTGGAAGTCTCCAACCTGGAGATAAAGAGTAACTTGTCCAAAATAATGAATGCTAACCGGACAGATTGACAAAGAAGCTTGATGATGCATTATGGGCTTATCAGACTACTTTTAAGACACCTATCGGAATATCCCCATATGGTGTTCGGCAAATCTTTTCATCTTCCGGTGGAACTTGAGCACAAAGCCATGTGGGCTTTAAAGAAATTGAATCTAGATTGGGATGCAACCGCTAACTTGAGGGTTGCACATTTGAATGAATTGGATGAGTTCCGGCACCATGCCTATGCAAGTTCGTCCTTGTACAAAGAGAAGATGAAGTACCTTCATGAAAAATACATTTGGAACAAAGGGTGTGTTTTACAGGAAGAGTGCCCATAAATCGAGTTAGGTGTGGAACGAAGTGCGGACCGCAATTGTAATGTGCGGACTGCACAATTTTGGTTTCTGCGACCACACAATTGCATTGCGGACCGCAAAAGTTGAAGGTGGAAAATGTCAACTCTCTGAAGTTGATCCGTCAGAGAAATGGCCAATATGTGGTCTCAACACAATTTCTGTGGACCGCAACAGAATCTGCAGTCGCACAACAAATTATGCGGACCACAAAAATGCCAGGGAAACTGGGCCCTCAGGTAACAGAGTGCGGATCACAATTGGAATTTTGCGGCCGCACTCACCTCCCCTGCACTTTCCAGACACCGTGCACTATAAATAGCAGAGGCTAGGGAATTGTTCCCTTTTTTGCCTATCTGAACTTATAAAGTGCACCAAATTGAAATCTCTTGCTAAATTAAATGCTCACAAGCCTAACAATTGTTGATCACTCATCTCTTTCACTCATTAATATCTGGTATGCTTCATCATCTTGATTAATTTCTTTTAATTTTAAGATTTTTAGTGAAAATTTTGACCATTTGTCTGTGGAATCTATTTGAACAACCATGTGGGGTAAATATGTAGTGCGTAGACTAATAACTACTCTAAGGGGAATGTGTAAATTGATTTTCATGCTTCGATGTTTTTTCCATGTCAAAATTTTGCAAAAGTTTCAAGCCCTAGGTGAAAAATGACCATATGTTCATAATTGCTGGAATCTGCGGCCGTACAAGAAATTGTGCGGTACGCAGAAGTTAAAGGTCGGGGGCACTATAGAAAGGCATGGTTCTGTGGCCGCAATGAAAAATGTGCGGACCGCATAAATCCCATTGTGACCGCATAACAACCTAATCTCTGTGATCAGAAAGTTGTCATTTTGGTGACTCTCAAGTGCGGCCGCAAGACTATTTTTGCGGACTGCAAAAAAGTGGTTGTTGTCGTAAAACAGCCAACTCTCTGTCATTAGAGAGTTGGCATAGTGGCTATGTCTGAATTACGGTCGCAATGAGAAATATGCAGACCAGAATCCATTTTTGCAACCACAAAGGAAAATTGTGTGGCCCGCAATGCCCATTTTGCGGCCGCAATGACAATTCTGTGTACCGCAATTCCCTACCCTGCAAGCATGTTTCTACTGTGTTTTTCACTAAAATCTCTGGTGTGTCCTTGAATTCATTCTATATCTGAAACTTGAATTGCAACTAACAATTGCCTTTTCTTGGTACAGAACATGGTTCGATCTAGAGGAAGAGGCGACACTCAAAAGGAAGGGGTGACCCTTCTCGGGGACGAGAGAAGCGACCCTTACCCAGTGCCTAACAGACTGAAAGCAGAAAGAAGTTAGTAGCCGGCAGAGGGAGAGGTGCAGACCTCTCGGAGACCAGTTCTTATGTCGCATATAGGGACGTTTCTGAGGGAAACTCAGCCTCAGTTCATGAGCAGTCGGCCGTGCAATCAAGGCCACCAGGGAGATATCAGTTCAAGGATGAGCCGTCTTTATCACATAGCACCTCCGAGGATTCAGAGAGTTCTAGTCAGTCTTCTGAGCCTTCTACGACACATGTCCCCTAGGCACCGAAGACATCAATTTAGGACATCCTAGAGGATGGCCGAGGGGGAGATTCTACAGTTGTTGGCCTTGAGCGGTTGAAGAAAAAAGAGGTGTGGGAGGACCGGTTCGTCAATTTGGCTGCCTTTTCTAGCTTCTATGCGTGGTGGCCAGTAAGTTCGCTCACTTTTGAGCTACAGTTCTAGTTGAGAGACCTAGAAAAGTACAACCTTGCAAATTTGAGGCAGTTTCAAGAGCGTAAGGGGTGGAAGTGGTTCACCCAAAGTGTGGTGGATGCAACGGAATACATTGTCCGGTAGTTCTACGCCAATGTGGAGCATATCAAGGAAAGGAAAAAGGTAACTAAAGTGAGGAACCTCAAGGTGCGTTTTGACCAGCACACACTGAACACCTACTTGGGGTTTGATGATGTCGATCCCACAGAGTATTTAGAGAAGTTTGAACTTGGGGATGCAGCTTGCCCGTGACTAGCTGAGATTCTAGCATCTCCTGGGCCACCACCACCATGGGTCACAGCAGGGGTGACTATTCACAGAAACACTTTGAGTTTTGTGGCAGAGGGGTGGCAGACCTTTGTATTCAACCGACTAGACCCGAGTCAAAATGGGACATATCTTCCGATCCCGCGGACAGTTCTAGTTGCCTCCATCATGGCCGAGTACCCGATCATTGTGGGTGTCGTGATGTCGCCTAACATCTCTGTGGTCACCAGGAAAGCTGACACATCCTATATGTATCCTAACACCATTATAGAGTATCTTATGGATGCGAGGGTGGAGCCAAAATATTTTGATACGAAGGTGCGGGCAAAGAATCCCTTCTCATGGTACTCGTTGATGGATGCACACAACCCTAAGAGAAAGAGTCGGCCGTCTACCACCACAGGCCAGTCTGATGAGCCATCGGTGGTAGCTGCAGAGCAAATTGACATTCCATCCACTTCAGCCGAGCCTTCAGCTAGTGTCGCATCTATGCCTCCACCTGCAGTGCCTTCAGCAACCCCTATTACAGTTTCCACCTCGGCTTTGAAGCCGGTGTCGATGCCTGCTACTCCACTCTCTGCGCAGCGAGTCTCTTAGACATTGACGAGCCTCAACAACTGGATGCAGACTGCTACTGCAGAGCTGTCTGACATATCCAGTACTGTTGCAGCACATTCCTCCATTCCGGCACCTTAGATGCCTCCAACAATGGAAGAAACATTGAAGAAGCTCCTGGAGAACTAGAACACGATTATGGCTATATTGGTGCAACATGGGTCAGTGATAGAAGAGCTGGGTAAGGAAGTGAAAAAAATGAGAAAGTTCCAACTCCAAGAAGTCAATGGACAAGCTCCGGAAACAGGTTACCAAGCTTGCAACAGCCGGGGACATTCCCTTTGACATGCTGATTGACCCACACTATCCAGGCCCAAATCCTGCAGCTCCTTCAGCACCAACTAGCCAGTCTGAGGAGCCAGACCTTGCTGCTAACTTGAGGCAGTGCGTCAGATGTTCACCAACCCAGTCTCTCCCTGTCACACCTCCTTTTTTTCTTCCGCAACCCTATTACGTGGTTGAGTTAGAAGAGTTTTTCCAATTAAAGTGACGTTTTGAAAAGGGATTAATTATTATTTGGAGTCGCCACTTGGAATTGAGTTTTGGTGTTCCAAATCACCTTTTATTTGATTCCCTTTTCAAAAGGAAAGTTTGATTCTTAATTTATGGTCTACGAAAACAGAAGAGTGAGTAAGGAATTCTGTTGACCGCGGGGAAGGTGCAAGGTACCCCTCGAGTCCCGTGGTTATAGCACGGTCGCTTTTATTGACTCATGTAAGGCTCAAATCAATTTTTAGCTATTCTTGTCTTTTTTTATCATGGCTTATTTATTACCGCTTAATTAATTATTATATTTTATTAATTGTGTTTACCAAGATGAGGAACACACACAAGGTACTTCTTTGAAATTAAATGTTAAACCAAGATACGGAATATACACATGGCTATAACATAATTATTTTAAATCTAAAGGCATCGAGACACGGAATGAGCACATGATCCTTTTATTATTTAATCATACCAATCCAAGGTTCGGGTATGAACACATGGGCTAATATTTAAAGTACATCTAAAAGATTTCTAGTATTTTAGAGTATTATTCCATGTATCGTACTTAAATCATTCCATGAATCATCAAATACTACAAGGATACTAGAATTATACCATATATAATACCTGCAAATAACTTACATATAAAAAAAATATCTGAAGCATCTGAATACAATTATTATACCAACTACCATCTCCAAATGACATACATGAATATACATAAAATATTAATATACCATTTTTTTGAACAAGCAACAGTAATACCTTTTTTTTGTGTGTGTTCTAATTGTAAAATACAAGGAATATGTTGAATATAATGAATAGGACTTGAGAGCATTTTTACTTCAGTTACAGAGGTTAATAGCTTAGAACGAAAATATAGGGAGTGAATAATTTGCGATTATACTCACATGGTTTTCGGCCGAATTGCTTTGTTCTATTAGAATCTTTTATGATATATTAATATTTCATTGCCAAAAATGTTAATCAGTCACTTCTTCTAAGACTTTGTAAATTTTTTGTAAATGTTGCACTATTATGTGTTTTTCTCTTCTTTTTATATGCAAACTAAGTTATAAACTATCGACATCGGAATTATTTTTAGGTCATGAGTAAAAGTTTGGTAATCAAATTTAACTTGGACCGACACCCAATAAATATTAAGTTCACTTTAGTTCAAAAAAATAAAATAAACTCAAAACAACTCAAAGATATAGAAATGGACATAAAAAGAAGAAGCCAAAATTAATCAGAACCAATAAAATGATCTTTCCTATTGATGATAAAAATTCGAATATTACCTTTTTCTGAAGCGTTTTACAATAAAATCACAGCCACAATCTACTGATTTCTAAAACTAGCAATGCTAGCTTTTCTAAAACCTCAAACTTGAAACCGCAAATAAAATCTCAAACTCCGTCTTCAAACTCTTTTTCTTTCTTACTTGCACAACTTTTTACTCTTTTCTTTTTTCGTTCCCAGCCTCTCTTCTTCTTTTTTGTCTTTTTGTTCTCCTGACTTCTTCCCCTTTTTTTTGTTCTTTTTGTTCTGACTTCTAATCCTCATTTTTTTTCGTTCTTTTGTTCTCACTTCTAATCTTTCCTTTCCTTTTTGTTCTTTCATCTTTTTCTGTCCCCTTCTTCTCCCCTGTTTTTTCTTCTTTGTTTTTCTTTTATAACCTAGTATTATATATAGTGGGTAGGTAATATAGGAAGATAGTGGGAGTATGGAGAGGATGTGGGGGGTTACGTGAAAGGTGAGGGATTTGAAGGGAATGTGGTATAAAGAGTGGGGAGTTAGGCTAAAAAAGTGAGGATAATAGGGTTAATAAAAAAAAATAAAAAAAAAATAAAAAAAAAATAAAATATATATATATATAAAAAGAAAAAAATCATATTTCTTTTAGAAAAGGTTTGGTAATTTTTTTTTGTTTTGTTTTTGTCAATGACGTAATTTTATGTATTCCCTCTCTTTTTTTTTTAATAAATTAAATTGTAAAAACAAGATATTAATCAACCACTTTTTTTTTACACCAAGAAATATAAGAAAACTAAGTATTTACATATAATTCAAATAATACTAAGAGAAAATACCATAGCTTACATTATATTAAAAAACATATATATATTTGAATTTTTCTTATTTATTTATTTTTTTAATTTAATTTAGGAATACTATTTCTACTCTAAGAATGTGATTTTTTTTTTGGTAGTATTTTTTTTATATATATGTACAAAAACAAATAAAACCTATTAAGAGTAAAGTCAAAGTTTAAGATGTTAAGATTAGACCCTAAAGAAGTATTTAAACTAAAATTTTCGGTGTGGTCAAAAATTAGTCGTTCACAGCATGCCCCTCTTTGCTTGGAAACATGAAGAGTTTTTAGGCAAAGAAAAATGAACAAGGTGACTGATTTTTTATCTCACTATTATTTAACAAAGAAAGAAGTCAAAAGAAAAAGTTGTAACCGAGCCTTGATTTTAAGCAGCCTACATATCCCGGGTTATGAGGGAATCAGGTCAAGTGTAGTTCAAGTGAAAGTAGAATAATGGAGTATGTTTAGATGGAGAGTCGAGCAAAGTTCCTTCGAGGTTCCGATCCGCGGTTCCTACTATTACATCAAAATGAAAAGAAACGTCGTCTTAAAATCTAAGAGTTACAAAATTCCTATCTATATACCATCTGGAGTCTTGTCCTGATTCTGGACTTGCTTCTTCCATTGAATTTAGATTGAAACTTGATGCTCTCGATGCAACAGACTATGAAATATTCTTGCATGCTTGTTTCTTGATCAGATGATGGAAAGATGGATCTTGACCATATGTCTCCGCTTGCATTGCGTCAAAGCTGATTACGGCTGGTATTGGGATCAAACTTTCCACCTTCTCTGGAAAGAACTGAAATCTTATTTTTTGCACATCCAATTCGTGTTTTGCAGAAAAACCTACAAGTCACCATAAACAAATAAAACGAACAAAATTTTTCTGCCCCAGTTTGCACTAGGAAATTTTTGTGGGTTATTGAAAACACATTAAACTATCTTTGCTATTGGATAATAAAGAATTGAAAAAGACACAATTTTTAAATAATAGGTGATGTCGTACCCAATGTTAATAAGAATGAAGGCAACCAGGGGATGTAGTACCCTGTGTTGACGATAAGATGAGGTTGTGGCACTCTGAGATGCTACTAGGGGATATCGTACCCTATGTTAGCAATGAGAAATACAATCAGGGGATGTAGTACCCTGTGTTGACAATAAGATGAGGCTCTTGGCTCACTGAGATGCTATTAGGGAATGTTGTAGCCTATGTAGGCATAAAATAAATGCATCCAGGGGATGTAGTATCCTGTGTTGGCAATAAGATAATTCTTGCAGTATTCTGTGGTGCTACTAGGGAATGTCGTACTCTATGTAGGCAGAAAATAATGTGACCAGGAGATGTAGTACCCTGTGTTAACAATAAGATGAGACTCTTGGCTCTCTAAGATTCTACTAGGGAATGTCGTACCCTATGTAGGCAGAAAATAATGTGACCAGGAGATGTAGTACCCTGTGTTAACAATAAGATGAGACTCTTGGCTCTCTAAGATTCTACTAGGGAATGTCGTACCCTATGTAGGCAGAAAATAATGCGACCAGGGGATGTAGTACCCTGTGTTGACAATAAGATGAGACTTTTGGCTCTCCAGGATTCTACTAGGGAACGTCGTACCCTATGTAGGCAGAAAATAATGCAGCTAGGGAATGTAGTACCATGTGCTGATAATAAGATGCAGCCAGGGAATGTAGTACCATGTGTTGGCAATAAGTAATGCGAACAGGGGATGTGGTACCCTGTGTAGAAGATAGGGTATTGATTCCCTATAATAAAACTAAGAATAACATGATTACATGTATATTAGAAGAAAACTAAGGATTTGAGAACTTCACTTGGTGGTGTTCGTCTTTTCACGAACTGTTTTCTAAAATTGTTCTGTTCCTGTACCGAACAAAGAAAAAAGGAAAAAAAAAAGAAAAAAAATTATTAGTTTTAAAATGGTGGTCAGCTTGTGGCCTTGATTTCTTGGGCGACTTGACCTTGCGTCCATTACACTTGTTAGAAACACTGACTCCGTCGATGGTCATACAAATTTCCGGGAGATTCTATCATTACTTTCCGGAGATCTCNCATTACACTTGTTTGAAACACTGACTCCGTCGATGGTCATACAAATTGCCGGGAGATTCTGTCATTACTTTCCATAGATCTCCTTTTTCAACATCAAAACCTGACTATCTTGCGCCTATCACCATTTGTGTTTATGGTGCAAACAAACTTGCTCCCAGAATAACTTTTAACTGACTAACTTTTGTCGACCCTTGATACATTATTCCGTCATTCAAGCCTTTTGCTCCTCGGGGAAAATCAAAGGTGGCTTTATGCCTTTGCCTATGCTGTTCATGCCCAGAAAGTTTTGCTTCATATAACAGGGAAACTGTAACCAACTTTGCGGTCTTTGTTTTCCTTTTCTTTGACAAAATTAGACTGAAAGGGACTCAAAAGGAATAGTACGAAAGAAAACAAGAAGGTGAACTAATAGGTATTACAACTAATCAAGAAGTGTACCTTTCAGAGAAGAAAAAATAAAAATAAAAAGGACTTATCTGGAGGAATATGCTGACTTCAATGATCATGACATGCACTTTGGACTGGATGCCCGATCCGTCTAAACTGTCTAATTCTCAAAATCCATTGTAAACTTCACTTTGAAACTGAGTTCTTTGTCTTAACCATGCTTGTGTCGGGATATATGAAGGCCTAAATCGATCAGCGATGCCCTTTGTGGGTTTTCACTAATTGACCTCTCTCATTTGTCTTTCTCTCAACTCACTATCGCCTTATAGTGCCTGTGAAGGTTTTCACCAATAAGACTCTCTCATTTTATTTT
>ML384688.1:2357-36217 GCA_005239525.1 Nicotiana knightiana | reverse complement strand
TATATAACAACGCCACGTTACGTAAGAGAAGAGAGAAAAAAAAAAACACATGGGGTCTCACAGAATCCCTTCCTGTTATGTGTCATATAGATTTGCCTAATCGTCTCTACCGATCATGAGAACCCTTATTTCGTTATCCCTAATACCACCTTTAAACCCTCGATTATTGATTCCTCATATACTTTGGGAGTGGTGTTGTTCAACAATTACCTAAATATGCACTCTCTCCCGAGTAATACATACTAAATAGGCACAGCTAATTGAGGATGCTATCAATTAACTACAACCAGAACGCAGTTGAACAAATGGAAATTAAACTGGGCAAACTATATTAACACAACACAAAGTTCATCCTTCAACAGGTTCCATTAAAACCCTAGACTAAATAATTAGCTACTCATAATTGTGTTCATAATAACAACAGCAAAATTCATCATGAATGATAAAAACAAAAAGAAGAAAGGTAGAACTCGATGCCGAATTTTCCCCCTTGCCTCTCGCCTCTCCTTGCCTTGAACAAAACTATAAAAACCTTGATATCCTCTTTTTGGGCGAGCTGGACCTTTTATAGGTTAAGTGGAATTACTCCCGATCTTCCAAAATTTCCCCCAGAAAGTACCGCGATCTGGACGAACTAGCGCGGCCGCGCTCCAACTGCGCTAGTGGCCGCGCAAAATGCAATATTCACTGTCCCGTTTCTTCTGGACTAGCGCGGCCGCGCTCATGACCGCGCTAATAGGCACCAAAAATACCCCGTTTCTTCTGTTCTAGCGTGGTCGCGCTAAGGCGCGCTTGGCCCATGCTAGGGTGGATTCATCTCTTTTTTTTTCTTCTTTCACACGCACTTAACTCCGAGGTTATTTCCTTGCTTTAATTTAGCTCCAACCACTGTCCTATATCCTCATAATCACGACTTGCTCATGCAAAACATAAAATCCATAATTAGAGCCATTTTATCGTCATTTAACCTTCCTAGAACAGTCAAGCATAGTAAAGTTGGGGTATAAACAGTCGCTAAACTACATGAATCTAGCCTATTATCAGTATTCCTAAACTTATGTACATTATCCTAATATGATAAGTTACAATATTCTCCCTTATCGGGACTACATATTCAGTTTAGTATTGTCTTCTTTTAGTCAAGATAGCAGACAGTGTATATATATATATATATATATACAGTATTATAGTATTTTCACCACCATCGAGCTATAATCGGTGGGCAGGCCCCTATTGGGAAACCGCAGATCAGATGGTAAGTTATATACCGAGCCTACTGTGGTCGAGCGCCTACGAGCGAGCCTATTACAGCAGAGAAGTTACACATACCGAGCCTTATAGGGCCGGACATCTATATTACTTACTATATTGAGAGAGATGAGTCAGTATCAGCAGGTAAGCATATCTTCAAAGTATATTTGACTCCCATGTACTTTCAATTATTATATTATCAGTTCAGTTTCAGATTTCATTTATCTTGCTTCCTTACATAATCGGTACGTTATTTTGTACTGACGTCCCTTTTGTTTGGGAACGCTGCATTTCATTCTTGTAGGTCCTGATAGACAGCTGGATAGACTTTCCCAGTAGACAAAGTCAAACATCAGCTTGGTTGGTAAGCTCTACTTCCTCGGAGTTACCAAGTCTATACCCTGGAGTCCATTTTGTATATATAAGTTTGATGGGTAGGTCGAGGCCCTGTCCCGAGCATGATACAATTCAGTTATTCCTATAGGCTTGTAGACGAGTCCTGTACATTTTTTATATCAGTATTGTGTCTTTACCAGCCCTAATAGATGTTTGGTTTGGTAATGCTGATTGTAGACATTATTTTCAGATGATTCAAAATATGTCCATGTCGACCTAAGTTGAGGGTTACCCCTCCAGAGTTTACAATTACAGAGTGGTACGCTCGAGCCGAGTATGGAACCGGGTGCCGACCATGCCTCTTCAAGATTGGGGTGTGACAAACTTGGTATCAGAGTAGTTCTCTCTTAGGGAGTCTACAAGCCGTGTCTAGTACAGTCTTATTTATACGTGTGTTGTGCACCACACTTATAAGCAGGAGGCTACATGGAATTTATGACTTTCACTCTTTCTTCTTACTCTAGATCGCGTGGTAGAGTCAGTTGTAATATTCAAGCTCCTAACTTTTATTTTATTCGTAATACAACGATACCCATATCCAAGAAAACAGTTGGTAAGAGATTGAATGTGGGTGTAGAATAATTGATTCAGAAGAACTTGATTTTGCATCATTCTTACGATGAGTAAATGTGAGGTCTTCAACAGATCATGTGTGTACTAAGACGTGTATGCTTCTTGACAAGTAATCCTAAGGCATGAATATCTATCCACCTATTTGGTAAAAATAAATAAGAGAATCATAAAGTGGTCTCAACTTTCAACAAGTAAAAAAGCAAGGTGTAGAAGGGTGCATGGTACCCAATTAGTGAAGATTATCAATATTTACAATTCAGGCAAAGAAATATAAGCATTCCGAGTTAATTTCCACAGTAATAGAGATATATACAATTGGCCCCACCCATCTCAGTTATGCCCTATGGGAGCTAACATTTATTGTTTAAGGGAAAGATGGGGACATCAGGATCCAGTTGAGGTTAGAGTAACCCAAAATGGTGGATGGATTGTTATCATTAGCTAAATTTTTTGAAGGATAGTTCAAACGTGGTAATAGATCTCCTTGTGAGACACCAAGATGGTGCACTCTAAAATAGAACAGTCAAATATGAATACTAGAATGTTCAGAAGTTTCAGAAGACAGGTAGTGGAATCCTAGAAGGGATAAATATTTAAGAGAGAATGTTAGGTGACCCGAAGGGCCAGTAGATAGAGCAAGGGTAGCTAAAAGCAAAGGAATGTTTTGTTGAAATTTTCAGAATAAGGTAATAAACAGAGATATTAGCAGGAGAATAAAAAAAGAGTGAATGAATCATTACGAGTGAGGTATGAAAAAGTAACAGTAAATAAAAATATGACAAGATGACAGAGTCTATAGTCAAGTGAAGGAAAAGACAAATGGTGACAAGCCTTGAGACCATAAAAGAGTATATTCCATAAAGTCATATCTTTATTTCGAGAAATGAGTTGGTTACTCCAACATGATTACTAGAAGGCTAAGTTAGACCCTCGGAGTAATAGAAATTAGTATGGTTTAGTAAACAAGAAAAAAAATCGAACATTATTTAGGGCCAAAGGATTTGATAATAGTTGGCATCATGAGAATTTTAGAGATTGCATTCTGGTAATAATAGAATAGATAACAGAAGAATAACATTTAAAGGTTACTCAGTAAGACGCTTTCCTAAAGCAAGCACAGTGAGCAGAGTTAAGCTTAAGGGACTAAGTGTGCCAGTTACACTAGGTGTCACCCTCGTGCGTAGAAATTCAATTATCCTTGGTACATAAGGGTTACCACAAGGTGAGTAAGATGTCAGTGAAGATGTGAAAAGATGCCAAAGATGATGAGGTAACTATGGAATAGTAAAGGAAGAATGCGGTAAAAAGGCGAACGAAATGAGATTTCATTTACTGAGATTCTATAGATATGTCACGACTCCTGAACGATATGCAAGCACAACGTTGGTAATAGTCACTAAGAGTTCCAGCACTAGATGTTATTGATAAATAAGTGCAAATGAACACTTGATACATAAGGATCCAGTGCGAGGGGTAAGTTAAGACAAAGGACATAACCCAAGAGAGATTACGCAGAATATAGATATGAGAATGGACCAACGACAGTTGATTCAAGAAGAGCCTAGTTATGGCTAGACAAGAGGATATAGACAACTTAGCAGATTGTGCAAGATAAACATAGTGAACCCCAACATAGTGAATTCACTCTCGCAGATATGACGTTGTAACCCTTGAGAAATATTCACATGGGATTTGGGGTTGTTAAAGGTATTGTATAAGTGTTACTAAAATAAATGACGTTTCCACTGGGAAGACAGTCAAAAAATTTAGTTTAAAAGCAACCCTACAAGCACAAGGGCATGGATGTAAGTAACAAAGGATAATTATAGGCGAGTGAGAACATCAAAAATTTCTTCGGGTATACGGTGTAATAAGCTTGCAGCTTTACAGGAGTCAGAGGATCTCCCCTAAGTACTACCACGAAAGACTAGGTGAAGAAATCAGGGAGAAGGCTTCAACCTAAGCATAGTAACTTGAAGAAAAAATGATCTTGTAATAACAGTCTCACAAAAATATTCTATACACTCCATAAGAAAGTGGCACATATCGTGGCTAATGAATGGGAAGTAAAAATCCAAAGTAAATTTGAGATCATATGATTTGCACGAAATTCCAAGAGGTGTCCACACTAAGAAAAGCCAAGTACTCATGCAACAAGGGGTAGAACGACCAGGAAAAGTAATTGCTTACTTTTAAAGAAAGTTGAGAAGGCACGAAAGGAATTATTTGATCAATGACCCAGATTTAGTTACATTATGAAATCACTTAATATTTCAGAGTATTATCCATGCAGCATATATGTTGACATTCCTACACCTATAGGAGACTCCGGTATAAGATAAAAGAAAGAATTGAGTCCACCTCATAAACAAAGGCTTGAATTGTTAGAGGATTATATTATGGATGTTCCATGGCGTCCACCAAAAGTGAAAGTAATAACTAATACCCTGACCCGCAGATCAGAAGATAGCTTAAGCCTACTTAAAGGCTGAGAGTGAAGAGGAAACCAACGAGTTACTTCAGGTAAGTGAATCAGGAGTCTGATTATTAGACCAATATAATTATAGAAATCATGATTCAGAATATTGAAAAATCACTCTTAACATCAGAGGTATAAGAAAGATAGTAAAACAACCATATTCTATAACGGCTCTACAATAAAGCCAGTTAAAAAAGTACCAGCCTCATAAGGAGTAAGCATGAAGCTCCAGCCGGATTGTGTACGCACTAGAGGTGCAAGTTTATAGTAGAGCTTTAAGTTGTGGATGTGAATACTACCTATGTGGAACGGAGGTTATGAAAGATACAGAAGATACAATGCGAGATTAAAAGCTAAGTAAGGTAAAGGTTAATCAGGTACGAGATACTCAAGTGTAGAAGGTTGTGAATAGTCCATACTTCAGATAGTTGGCTAGAAGTGCCGTGATTCAGTATCCAAAAATGATAGTGGTGTCGTTAGTGACATATCTTCTAGACTATGGTTTCCAAGTACCGATAGATCTAGTTAAGAGAGTAAAGAAGAGTTAGAGACGATTTGATGTCTCGCTTGAAATTCCAGAATAACATAAGGAAATCTATCGTGCTAGCAAGTTAAAAGAAGGTTACGAGTAGTATAACTAGATATGTGTAGGTCGTAAGATAAAGTATGGTAGAGCAAAAAGGTTTTAGGTATACATGAGTATGGATAAGAAAAGGTGAATGAGAAGGTGACGAGAATAGGTAAGGCCTTAGGATTAAGCCCATCAAAACAAGAGAGCTAATAGTTCCCGTAAGTTATAGAGAGCCTTGTATAACCTGAATAAACTCGGAGGAGTTTAAGACTAGAAGCATTTGGAAAAGAGGAAATGTTGCCCTGGTAGTAGAATAAGGGTGTAATTGTGATAAATGATAAGTGGATGAGATTTAGGCCTTCTATTGAGTAATGATTTAGAGTAAAAGGGATTTCATGAATTTCACGAGATTAGAATACCCCCATAAGATGAATCACATTGGGATGCTATAAAATACTGTTATTGAAGTATAATATCGTCCCTAGGTGGATTAGGAAAATCACTTCAAACGTTCCCCGATGCGACGTGAGACCTAGTGACAATGTATTATTTAAGAGGTTTAAAGTTATCAGTGGTAAATTATAGATCAGCATTAAGGTGAATCACCAATAGATGGATAAAAGTTCCAAAGTATGATATGAGATTAGGTTGTCACTCTTAAGATGAATATTAATAAGGAAGCATTAAGGACTTAGATTTATACATATAGGATAAGCAGTCAGAGCGTAACCTAGAGTTGGGTAGCAAATCTTGGTAATAATAAACTGAAGTAAGTGTTATGGTATAGTATAACCTACCTAGATGTAGTAAATTCATAAGGATAGATAATCGAGGCTTCCACATTAGTCGTAAGTTCCACAAAGTACCAAGTGAAGGACTTCAGTACACCTATAGATGCCTAGAGGGACAACTTGTCATAGTTCTGTATACGTTCACAAAGTGAGGCCTAGAGATTGGATAATAGCTGGAGGAAAATGGAGAAAAGAGTCTCATAGGCGCAAATACAGGGATAAAGTCGTACAGGCTACACAACAGAGGTAGAAACAGTAACGAGATTTGAAGAATTCCGACCACAGGTCGTGGTGCAAGAAAGAGGCTTAAAGGGGGAATGCCCTGGGCTTTGGATTTATTCACAGAATAGTTTCCTAGATGTAAAGAAAAATATTAAATTGTTTTTAAGAGCTACAAGTTATGAGACTGATAAGCGCATCAGTCAATATTCGAGGACGAATTTTCCAAAGGAGGAAATGATGTTACACCCAATGTTTTCGTACGTAAGAGTACGTCATAAGTCAATTGATGTAAGATCAGAAATGAAATCATCTTTGAAAGTACATAAAGTAAGTTACTAATTTTACCATGGAGGTTACAAATATTGAGCATCATGAACAACAAGTACAAAGAGGGTCGGAAGGTTCAGAAGCTAAGGAATTGAATAAAATAAGTTTCGTCAAAAGTTGACAAGTTGGGAATGTTATAACATGTACTTTTGGGGTGAGACTAGGGTGCCCAAAATGATAAGGATTTTATGTTGAGAGTTATTTTTGTCTTATGATAGTCATGTGTTATGTTTTGACTTCAAGCAAGTTGTGGAAAAAAAGTAGGCAAAGATCATCACAAGTTACATTCATAAGTTTTACTGAAGTTTAGGTTAAATGTAACTGTGATTTTCTCACAATATACTTTGTGTTACAGGGTGTTCCACCCATAAAATTGAAGATATATGAGTATATTTTCTAACAAATTAAATATTTTGTCAATACAACATCGGAATAGATATATATATGAATTTTTGCGAGACTGCGCAAGCTGCTAGGTGACAAGTAGGTGTGTCACCTACTTGCTTAAATGAGAGTCCGAAAATGGGCAAGTTCGGAATGTCTAAAGACACATTTTGTTTACCTTGAAAATGGTATTAACAATTATATTTGATTTGTGGTTCTAAAAATATGTGATTTTTTCTAATGCTAGATTTTAGGTAAGAAAACGCTAAGTGTAAGTAATAGAGAAATGATAAGCAAACCAGTATGGTCACAAGACTTGGGACCTCGAGCTCGATAATATCGGGCCTCGGGGGTAGCCTTCGGCAGTTGTTAATGAGCAATAAGTGAAGGATAATAAAATAAATGCAACAAATGAAGAGCAATAAATCTATAGAGTAATTGTTGAGCACGTTTGGGAAAGAAAAGCAGAGAATGTTCTATTGTACTGAATATTCATGTGTGTTACAAAATGACAGGGGACCCCTTTATATAGGAGGGGAAGTCCCGACATAGTACATGTCTAATCATGACAAGTAAATTCTACTGGTACAATTGTATAATGGCTCAGTAAAAACTTGTACTATTCTTGCAGACCTTGTCAGATCTAATCCCGAGCCCTTAGGAATTTCCTACCTTTTCATGACGGTCATCGATTTTCATACTGCCTCGAGGTATGCGGTGATGAGTCCTCAATATTCTCTATCGAGGGGAGTACTTTGGAGACGAGCCTCAAGTTGTGCTTCGGGCCCCTCAAAATCGGTCTCGGGATGTCATAGAGGCTCTAAAATCGGACTTCCCCGATTTTGGTTGTATACAGATAGTCCCCGCATTTCTTAGAGTGAAATGATAAGAAATGATTTTTAATTCTTGGCTCTTTGGTATCTCCACCGTGACGTCAACCACGTGAGGTCAATAACTGATGTGACATAAAGGTAACACAGAGCACGGTTCTCGAAAATCCCCCGAATCGCTATTTTCCGCCCTTTAAACTCCTCCAACACACTTAGAGAACCTCTATAAATATTCCAACCTTTATCTTTTCAAATTTTTACCCTTTGCAACATCTGCAAATCCCCATTTAACAGCTTCTGCTTTCATCCCTTCTCTGCGTTCATCTTTTCGCAAGTTTTCTTCTTCCTATTCTGAAATTTTAACATAACCATGGCCAAAACTTCTAAGACGGTCCCTCAAAAAGAGAAAGCCATTTCTTCTTCACGCTCGTCTAAGAGCAAAAAATCAGTATCTCATCGCGTTGAGGAGTGCATCCCCGGGCCCTGTGACACATCATCCAACTTTAAGATTGAAAAACCTTCTTCGATAGCGGGCCGATGCGAGCCCATGTCTCGATATATCAGTCTGGTGATCGATGTTAAAAGAGTGAAAGTTGACTGATGTTGGGAGGAGGTGGTGCAAGAGAAACTTCATTCATCTGAAGAAGATATAACCACTTACAAAGTTGGCTATCTTAGCGTATACACATATCCCTTCACCTAAGATCCTATGGACTCCTCTTCGCCACCAACAGATCCAGTGATCCTCGATTTTTGCCGACAATATCGAGTGACACTCGGCCAAATTTACCCTTCTTTCTGGCGAATAGTCTATATGATCAGATATTTCTCGAACATGGTCGAGGGGATGCCTTTCACCATCAACCACCTGATTAGGCTGTATATCCCTCGTCTTTACCAATGTGGCCTAATTAAGTTACAACGTCGGGCCTCGAAGGTTTTTTTTGCCAATATTGATGAGGAAAAAGATAGAGGGAGGATGAGCCATTTGTCCGATTCAGGACCTCGGACCTGATCCCCGCTGAGAAGATGTCATTCCCCAAGGAGTGGAATATGAGTTGTAAGTGTCGATTCATCAAATGATGCTCCGTTAGTTGAATGTTTTTCTTTCCCTTCTGAACTTGTTCTTTTCTGATGGCGCAGCCGTTGAATGGTACCCTGGCGCTGTCAGAGACCTTCTAGGCTGGGTACAACAGTTAGATGCCATCTTCCTGTATGCTAAGCGCGTTTGGCGTGACTTGGCCAAAACTCGATGAGAAGCCAAGAATCACGGTAAGTTTTTACCACCACTTCTTTCGACTCCCATAATAAAAGCTTCCTTGTATACTTTATTTTTTAAGTTTATGCAGGCCTTGAAGAAACTGCTTTGATGACGCCGCCTCCACCTGGCGAAGTGGAGACTCAAAAACCCACCATAGGCAAAAAGATAAAGGAGGAGACACTATCGGAGTCTCCAAAGCCAAAGAGAGCCAAGGCTCGGGAGCCTAAGGCCGATACTACGGTCTTGACTTCAGCAGCTGCTGAGAGCCTTCGTGCCGAACACGAAGACGATGACAATTGCCCCCAGGTACTTAGGGGAAAGCGAAGCATCGACACTTTGAGGGTTGTTGAACCACCGATTGCTGATACGATCCCGCCTCGAGTTGAGGAGACTCTCGAGGGGGATGTAAATGAAGTCCCCGTGCAAATCATTGACCGGTATACATCATGTGCCGATGAGCACTTGTTCGGCGAAGTCGGGGGACCCAGCTCCGAGATTCCTCGAGAGTGAGAGAAGGCTCTGATCGAGGTTGATGGCATAGGTGATTTTCCACCAGGTCCGTCGTTCTCCTCAGGGAAAATACGGGATGCCCAAAATAGGGGAACTCCCGATGTGGGGGCATCTTAAGGAGAGAATGACATATTTGGAGATTATTTCGCTGGCTTCAAGGAGGAGACTAATCTCGATGCCCCACTTGTTCTCACAGAGGCCGAGAAGCTCTAGAAGCAGGTAATTTTTTGATGTAGCGTTTGTGCTTTGGATTCTGATTCTTGTTTTTCTAACTCCTTTACTTCGTGTTTCAGGTCGTGATGCTCTATGATCGGGCCTTTTCCAAGTTACGGGCCGAGCTGACTCTTTGTGAGGAGGAGCTTGGGAGACACAAGTCGGAGTTGAATGAGCTCAACACTCTGTATGCCCTAAAGGAAAAGGAGCTAAATGACCTTCGAGCAAGCTCAGAGAAGGAGCTCCAAGAGTGGGCCAACTTCGTCGAATAGGTAACTTAGCCTTTGATGGTTTGTTTACATCTTCACAATTCAGATTTCAACAATTTGACTTGGTTTTGCAGATCAAATAGAAAGACGACCTAATGAGGAAACTTTAGGAAGAGATTGTGGCCAAAAATTCCGAGATCCTTGACTCTAAGCGGAGCATGGACAACACGTCTTCGGAGAAGGATACTCCTTGCGAGAAACTGGTCTCCACTCAGCATCTTCTTCAGGGTGCGCAAGGAGAGGTTCACAAATACAAAGCACTTCATGACAAATTGGCTACTGCTCTATCCGCATCCAAGTCTGAGGCCGACGAGCTAATATCTTCATACCAGGATGATGCTACTGTTGCAAATATTCGGGCCAGGAGGATATCCAAAGAGGCCGAGCTCAGGCTGACTCGCACCATTGGCTATGCTCGATTAGAAGCCCAAAGTCAGGCTTTCGAGGAAGTGCATGCCAGGGGTTTCGATCTTTCTGCCGAGATCGAGGAAGCGAAAACCTTAGAGGAAGAATCGGCAGCACTGATCTCTCCTGACGAGGGTTCTACTAGCGGATCAGAGAGCAGTGCAGATAAAGACTAGGCCCTTTTTTGCTCTATTTACTTCTTCTTTTGTGGTAAGGGCTCTGTGTGAGAGCCTTGTAAATGTATTCATGTAAATATGCTTTTTGGAATACAAAGGATCTTCTTGTTTCATTCACTTTGCATTAATGCCTTCCATGTTCTGTCTTTAAGTGTCTATCTGAAGGTCGCATTTGATTTTTACTTCAAATACCTCGAGCTCGGGCTCGGCACAGCAGAGACCCTTCAAATCGGGTTGCTCTGGTTTCGATCGATTGCTCTTCTTAGGACGGATTGGTAAGAAATCGATTCAACTTCTAGACCCTTCGAGATATTGAACAATGGCGTCGTTGACATGACCGCGAGGTGACCGCATTGGCCCGTCGATATATTTCCCCAAAAATCATAATTTCTTCGTCAGAACTGATTGGTTATCGAAATCAATGAATAGTCACCGCTCTCCTCTTATATATACTTGCTTTCCCTTTCATTAAGGGTTTTATTGATTTGTGCGACCATCTTCTCCCTAGAGTTCTTTCCTTTTTCCGTCGTATTGGTTTAAAGTTCTTGTCGAAGTTTTCATCTCTCCTTTCTTGTTTTAAAGAAATTATGGACACCATATCCAAATTGGTTCATCAAAAAAGGGGGAGACCCACCTCAGAATCGCGCCCAGCCGGTGGTACACCGCCAGTGCTTAACAAACTAAATTGCTTCATTTTGAAGAAGGACTTTACGCTAGAGAGACCCCCCGACATTCCTGGCCATCGAGATCACGCATCGAGGCACATTTGTTCTATCGAGTAGAGACACCTCGAAGCCATGAGGAGAGACTGTGGATGGGGAGAAAGAGTAGTACTACAGATACCCTCTGGGGGAGAGGATATTATGACCCATGCAGAAGGGTTTCTGAACGTGTACACGTATCCCTATATGTTAGGTTCCCTCGACCATCTTGTGCTTGGGTTTTGCCAAAAGTGTCGAGTTACTTTGGCTCAGATCCATTCGTCTTTCTGCAGGATCGTGCTGATGATGAGATTTTTTACCAAAAAGGCCGAGCTTGAATTTAATCTCGATCACCTTATTTTGTTGTATCGGCCTCTGCATCTGCGTGGCATGATTACACTACGACGCTGATCCCCCAAGTCCTCCTTTTCTAGTGACGATGAGGACGAGGACCAAGGATGGATGTGTCGGTTTATTCGAGTGAGGACCAATGCCATCATCCCTACGGAGTTCTTGTCGTTCCTCGAGGAATGGAATTTCAAACGTAAGCAATATGTTGTATTTTATCATTCTCATTTTTGCGCGAACTTCATATGAACGCTCGTTTTCCTCTCCCACAGTGGTCCCGTGGAGGCCAGATGTGATCCCCGATCTCGCGGACTGGGTCCGTAAATTGACGGCTTCTTCGATCTATGACAAACGCAAGTGGCGAGCTTTGTCGAAGTGCAGACGGGAGGCAAAACACCACAGTGTGTTCTATCTAGTTCCTCTCTTTAAGGAATACTTTTCTTTGTGTTTATCGATTTCTCTATTGCAGGCATCGGCACGTTTTCTGAGATGAGGTCGTCCCTTACTGGGGAGGAGGAAGAACCTACGGCTCTGGAGCCAAATAAAGACAATAAAAGGAAAAGATCTCGAGGGACGAAGATATTCACAGCAGAGTAGAACTTGCCCGGAGGCGCGAGAGGGATGCAACCATCGACGAAGATTTTATATTCGTTGGTCGATCTGTGGATGGTAACGATGTTGTAGTGGATGGCTTTACGTCGATGGCTTGAACCAGGGGGCCTCTCGAGGCCATTAAGCTCTCTAGACTCGAGGCCCTCAGCTTCGAGGGAGGGGCCCCAAATGAGAGGGGGTGAAGGCCCTGACTTGGAGGCAGTTTGTGATACGTCGGAGGGTACTGTGAGAGGGACCTCGGGTGGTTTTCCTGAGGCCAAGACAGCAGGAAATGACCTCTTCCAGGGTTGCTTTACCGGGGACGCTGAGACCCGACCGGTAGATGCAAACTTGACCTTTAAGAAGGCTCAGTGGCTCTGTTCTATGGTGAGTTTTTAGACGGTATTATGACCTTTTTAACTCCATATTTTCTTCTCTTTTTTAACTGGGCCTTATTTTTTCATAGTCCTTTGACAAACTCAAGGCTAAGCTGCTTTGATGTGAGGCTAAGTTGTGGAGGTCCTCGAATGGGGAGAGATCCCTTAGGCTTCTTTGTGACGAGAAGGCAAAAGAGCTGACACACCTTCGAACGGAGTTGAACTGATGTCGTAATAATGAGGACTACCTCGAGAAATAGGTAACTTCTATTTTGAAGGAATCTTGGCTTCCTCTCCCATCTTCTGGGGCTAATATTTCGGTGTCTCAGTTGCAGCGAAAGACCGAGATACTGGAACGTCTTCGGGGTGAAGTCGACCAGGCCAATTCTGGGCGCAATGAATTAAAGGCGCAGATGGATGCCCTCGTTGCGGCCAGAAAAAATGCTTTGGCTAAAGTCTCTGGCCTTGAAATTCAACTCTGTAATGCTCGATAAAGCAATTCGATTCAAGAGAGCAGGATAGTTAAGCTTGAAACCGATCTCTTGAAGATGAAGGCCGAAGTAGCGGAGGCTCGAGTCGAAGCTGAAGGAGTCCGAATAAAGGCCGAAAATAAGGTGGCCGTTTATCTAAAAGAATCTACCGATGCTCGGATGAGGTTGAGGGAGGCTTCCGATCGAAAGAGGAGAAGTAATGAGTATGCCCGATGCAGATCCCGGAGGGAGACCCTCGAAGAGATTCATGATAAGGTATTTGATCTCTCGGATGAGATAGAGCAGGCTAAGGAGGATGAGATTAATGCCAAGTTCTTCCTTTCTACCGATGTTGAAGACGAAGAGGAAAAAACTAACGAGGATGCTAGTCCCGAGGGGGTTGGTGAAGGCAAAGTCCCTAAGGGGGAAAGACGAATTCCCCGATGATAACGATAGACTAGGTTTTCTTTTGGTAAAAGGCTCCCTGCGGAAGTGTTGTAAATGTACCTTTTTGCCACCATTTATAAAAAGAGATCTTTCGTCTTGTTTTTGCATAAACTTTCGTCTTGCCTTTGCCTTTGCTTTTGTGTTTTGAATTTTGTTTCTTGCCGTTGAGGCCTTATAAGCTTGATTTTGCCTCATTGAGGTCTTATGATTAGTCCCCGAGCGAGATGACTTTGGCCTTGATATTGAGGGTATGCCCTTTTAGGGGTCTTATAATTTCGATATTATGGCTTTGGCCTTGATATCGAGGATATTCCCTTTTAAGGTTTTACAAATGTGGTGTTGCCTCATTGAGGTCTTACAAATAGGCCCTTAGGCTCTTTAGATTGGGTCGATTCGACCTCTAATATAGCTATATTTTTCCCTCATTTTGGCTAAAGACTATTAATGTTTTGGTTATGCCTTGGCATGTTTTGTGTTCGTCCGACTTTTCGATGGCTCAAATAAGAACCTCGATTATAAGTCGATATGCGACGATAATTGAGTACCTTGTGAGGTTTTCTCGAAGGCTGATGTTTTGAAGCCTTTTTATTGAAGGCTGATTGTTTCAAAGCCTTTTTATTGAAGGCTTATCGTTTCGAATCCTTTTCATTGTTCGGAGCTGATGTTATCGAAGCTACTTTGCTTATGCCGAGGGTAGCCTGATTAACCGGTTCTTTTCGAAGTATTTGAAGGCCTTTAGTTTATGGCAGCAGTCAGATTTCTCCAAGCCGCGTTAAATTCGGCCGTAGCCTTTTAATATGACCATAGTCTTTATGTTCGGCCGTAGTATTTAGTCCTCGGGTGAGATGACGTCGGCGTCTATATCAGGGTATGCCTTTTTAGGGGTGTTACAAGTTCGAATATATAGCCTCAGACTTAATATCAGGGTATTCCTTTTATCTAAGGTCTTACGATTTTGAATATGCCTTGTTGAGGTATTATAAATTTGATGTCGCCTCATCGAGGGCTTACTAGCTCGAAGTTGCCTCATTGAGGTCTTATAAATCTTATGTTGCCTCATCGAGGTCTTACTAGCTCGAAGTTGCCTCATTGAGGTCTTATAAATTTGATGTTGCCTCGTCGAGGGCTTACTAGCTCGAAGTTGCCTCATTGAGGACTTATAAATCTGATGTTGCCTCATCGAGGGCTTACTAGCTCGAAGTTGCCTCGTTGAAGTCTTACGAATTCGAATTTTTAACGGCTCGATGAGCAGACTGTCGATGACAGTCCCCGAGTGTTCGAGACTTTTTGAGCCCTGAGGCGTTTTACGTGAAAGTAGTAAACTTCTTTGAGGCACGGAGCATTTTGATGAGAAAATAGGCTTCTTTGATTACTTGATATGTGTGTACATGTTTGGAGGCTCGATTATTCTACGTGGACACAGTTTATTTGACCGTTTGGCCCAATACTTGATTCCTTCAAGAAGATGCCCTCCGAGGGGATGCCCCCCAGTATTCGAGGTTGATTAAAAAGAAACCTTGAATACTTCTTGTGTGCTCCTTAGGTAGCATATGGATACTGCCTCATTAAAAACCTCGCCGGTAAAACTCGTTTGGGATAAAAACTCGATCTAAGGGAAAAGAGTGCAACGCATGCTTTAAAACCCAAGGTCTTCGAGCTGGAGGGTGCTTCGATTCCTCTTGAACACCTGCAATGAGTTAGTATGAAACATGAATGAAAAAAGGAGAAGGCTATACCTTAGCGATGATAGCACTTGGGCATTAACATGTTCCTGTTGCTTGGCAGTCTTTCGATAAAAGGCTCCCTGCGGGAGTGTTGTAAATGTACCTTTGTACTACCATTTATATAAAGAGATCTTTCGGCTTGTTTTTGCATAAACTTTCGTCTTGCCTTTTCCATTGCTTTTGTGGTTTGAATTTTAATGCTTGTCTTTGAGGTCTTATAAGCTTGATTTTGCCTCATCGAGTTCTTATGATTAGTCCCCGAGCGAGATGACCTTGGCCTTCATACTGAGGGTATGCCCTTTTAGGGGTCTTAAAAGTTCGATATTATGGCCTTGGCCTTGATATCGAGGCTATACCCTTTTAAGGTTTTACAAATGTGGTTTTTCCTCATTGAGGTCTTACAAATTGGCCCTTAGGCTCTTTATATTGGGTCGATTCGACCTCTAATATGGCTATAGTTTTCCCTCATTTTGGCTAAAGACTATTAAAGTTTTGGTTATGCCTTGGCATGTTTTGTGTTTGTCCGAATCTTCGATGGATCAAATAAGAACCTCGATTATAAGTCGATATGCAACAATAGTTGAGTACCTTGTGAGGTTTTCTCAAAGGCTGATATTTCGAAGCCTTTTTATTGAAGTCTGATTGTTTCGAAGCCTTTTTATTGAAGGCTGATCATTTCGAATCCTTTTCATTGTTCAGAGCTGATGTTATCGAAGCTACTTTGCTTATGCCGAGGGTAGCCTGATTAAATAGTTCTTTTCGAAGTATTTGAAGGCCTTTAGTTTTATGGCGGCAGTCAGATTTCTCCAAGCTGCGTTCAATTCGGCCGTAGCTTTTTAATATGACCAAAGTCTTTATGTTCGGCCGTAGTATTTAGTCCCCGGGTGAGATTACCTCGGTGTCTATATCGAGGGTACGCCTTTTTAGGGGTGTTACAAGTTCGTATATATAGCCTCAGACTTAATATCGGGGTATGCCTTTTATCTAAGGTCTTACGATTTTGAGTATGCCTTGTTGAGGTCTTATAAATTTGATGTCGCCTCATCGAGGGCTTACTAGCTCGAAGTTTCCTCATTCAGGTCTTATAAATCTGATGTTGCCTCATCGAGGTCTTACTAGCTCGAAGTTGCCTCATTGAGGTCTTATAAATCTGATGTTGCCTCATCGAGGGCTTACTAGCTCGAAGTTGCCTAATTGAGGTCTTATAAATCTGATGTTGCCTCATCAAAGGCTTACTAGCTCGAAGTTGCCTCATTGAGGTCTTACGAATTCACTTTTTGACGGCTCGATGAGCAGACTGTCGATGACAATCCCCGAGTGTTCGAGTGTTTTTGGGGCCTGAGGCGTCTTACGTGAAAGTAGTAAACTTCTTTGAGGCATGAAGTGTTTTGATGAGAAAAGAGGCTTCTTTGATTACTTGATATGTGTGTACATGTTTGGAGGCTCGATTATTCTACATGGACACGGTTCATTTGATCGTTTGGCCCAATACTTGATTCCTTCAAGAAGATGACCTCCGAGGGGATTCCCCCCAGTATTCGAGGTTGATTAAAAAGAAACCTTGAATATTTGTTGTGTGCTCCTTAGGTAGCATATGGATGTTTCCTCGTTAAAAACCTCACCGGTAAAACTCGTTCGGGATAAAACCCGATCTAAGGGAAAAGAGTGCAACACATGCTTTAAAATCCAAGGTCTTCGAGCTGGAGGGTGCTTCGATTCCTCTCAATCGAACACCTGCAATGAGTTAGTATGAAACATGAATGAAAAAAGGATAAGGTTATATCTTAGCGATGTTATCACTTGGGCGTTAACATGTTCCAGTTGCTTGGCAGTCGTTCGCCTTCCATGGAATTAAGTTCATAGGACCTTTTGTCTGTTACGCCGAGGACGCGCTACGGCCCTTTATTCATTCATTCGGGTTTCGAGTGTTGAAGGTGACTTTCCTCAGGACTAAGTCCCCGTCCCCGAAACAACGGAGGTCTGGGACCTCGGTGGACTTGATTCTTCTTCTGAGAATGTCGAATGCTAGACTGCGGTTGCTATTTGGCTATCTGCCCAATTCTTAGGATCAACTGCTTGTCTTTGGACTTCTCCGCGGCGGACGGTGTCGATGCCGGTGCCACATCATGTACTACAAATATCTCCTTTGTTGCATGCTGGTCTCCATACACCGTTTTTACACCGTCCTTTGTTGGGAACTTTTTCATTTTATGAAGAGTTGATGGCACCGCTCTCATACTATGAATCCATGGCCTCCCCGGTAGGGCATTGTATCTCATGTCACCTTCGATGACATGGAACTTGGTATCTTGAATCTTACCAGCCACGTTGACTGGGAGGATGATTTCCCCGCTTCGTTGTCTCACTCGCCATATTGACCCATTCAGGACTCGAGAGGTAGGCACGATTTGGTCGAGCAGCCCGAGCTTCTCCACAACCCTCGACCTGATTATGTTGGCCGAGCTACCTAGATCCACGAGCACACATTTAATTTGAAACATATTTAAAAGGAAAGAAATTACCAGTGCATTATTATAAGGCTGAGATAAGGCCTCGATGTCTTCCTCGCTGAATATGAGGGTATCCTCGGGTATATAGTCCCGAGTCCGCCTTTCCCTCATGATAGATACTTTTGTTCGCCTGAACATGGGACCTTGTGGGATGTGGACCCCTCCGATGATCATGTGAATGATATGATGTGGCTCTTCTGATTCATTTCTTCTTTTGGCATCTCTTTCTCGAAAGTGATTTTTGGCCCGGTTGCTGAGCTCGAATGTGCCCTTCATTGAACAATCGGGCTACCTCCTCTCGAAGTTGTCTGCAGTCCTCGGTCTGGAGACCATGAGTGCTTGAAGACATCGGACTTCCTTGTAGTGACCTTGATGGCACCAGCAACTGCCTTCACGAAAGAGTCTGCCAACATGGCAAACAAATCTATTGAGTTCAGGGGTAGGTTGTGATACCACATCATGGCCCCCTTCGACAGTGTTTCTCCAAATTTTTTCAATAAGACGGACTCGATCTCGTCATCCTTCAATTCATTCCCTTTTATACCACAAGTGTAAGTGGTAATATGCTCATCTGGGTCCGTGATCCCATTGTACTTCGGGATATCGGGCATCCTGAACTTCTTTGGAATGTGCTTCGGATCCGCACTCGATGGAAATGGTTTCTACACAAACTTCTTCGAACTACCCCCTTCAAAATCGGAGGTGCACCTGAGATCTGATCGACCCTCGAGTTATAGGTTTCTACCTTTTTGTCATTAGCTTCTATCTTCTTTTCTCCTTATTCAATCCTTTTGGCGAGGTCCTCGAGCATCTTCATAATAGTAGGGTCTGCTGCTGACCCATTGTCACTCGATCTTTCTGGTGCTTGTTCGACTCGGGGAGCTGCTTCCACTGCCGTGCTTGGAGTTTTATACTGGCTCTGTAGCTGAGCAATAGTCACTTGATGCGCTTGTAACATCTCAAAAATGACTTGTAGGCGAACTTCTCTTTCTTCCCGAGATGGAGTTCTCTACGCTTTGTGTTGGTCACCTTCGCACACATTTCCGTCGATATCAGATCCTACATCGATATACACAGCATTGCGTGAGGCCGTATTGACGGGGAGTGGTGCTGGTACTACCCCAGGATTTTGCGGTGGTACACCGGCGATTGGGGCCGTTGCACTGTTCTCTCCATGGGACTCAAGGCCATCATTTTCACGTGCATTTGCTGAGTTAGACATTTTGGACCTGAAATCAAAGATTCTTGGACAACAAAAAGTGTGAAAAATAACTTGTGTTTTCAGAATACTAGCACCAAAACAATCACTATTATTTTTAGCCCCACGGTGGGCGCCAAACTGTTTACCTTGAAAATAGTAACAATTATATTTGATTTGTGGTTCTAAAAATATGTGATTTCTTCTAATACTAGTTGTTAGGTAAGAAAACGCTAAGTGTAAGTAATAGAGAAGTGATAAGCAAACCAGTATGGTCAAAAGACTGGGGACCTCGAGCTCGGTAATATCGAGCCTCGAGGGTAGCTTTAGGCAGTTGTTAATGAGCAATAAGTGAAGGATAATAAAGTAAATGCAATAAATGAAGAGCAATAAATCTATAGAGTAATTGTTGAGCAAGTTTGGGAAAGAAAAGCAGAGAACATTCTATTGTATTGAATATTCATGTGTGTTACAAAATGACAGGGTTCCCCTTTATATAGGAGGGGGGAGTCGCAACATAGTACATGTCCAATCATGACAAGGAAATGTTACTGATACAGTTGTATAATGGCTCAGTACGGACTTGTACTATTCTTGCAGACCTTGTCAGCTCTAATCACGTGCCCTTGGGAATTTTCCGCCTTTCCATGACGGTCATTGATTTTCATACTGCCTCGAGGTATGTTGTGATGAGTCCTCGATATGCTCTCTCGAGGGTAGTACTTCGGAGACGAGCCTCAGGTTGTGCTTCGGGTCCCTCGAAACCGGGCTCGGGATGTCATAGAGGCTCTAAAATTGGACTTCCCTGATTTTGGCCGTATACACCTTTTAAAGGCATATTCTGTTCACATAATATACTGATAAGAGGGCACAATAACCGTACCTAAACCCCTATAAACATCCTTTGAAACATTGCACACAAACCCTAATTAAATTTCTCTCATTTTCAAGTTCTAGTTGGAGGAAAAATCTTGAGTTTGAAGAACCAAGATAGGAGCTGAGCTATTCAACAAATAAGGTGAGTTTACTGCTCTCTTTTATCCATTTTTTCTTCATGAGATGAATGGAAAGTCGTTCCCTAATTGCAAGAAATCACGGGACGGTGATAGGAAACCGTGTGTTCGAGTTATTCACTTATAGCGGACTGTTTTGTGGATTGTTTTGTGTTGCTATTGGATTGCGTATTTTACTAATGTTTTATGGATTTTTGGAGGGGGAAGGGTGTGGATAAACACCATATAAATTCAGGGTGTTGGTCTGGTCATTCATCATAACAATTTCGGTTTTTTGACACTACTTCGGTGGTCATTTCGTGTATGAAGAGATTGGGGTGTGTTGGGCATTTTTGTAGTATTTTGTGGTGTATAAAGGTTGGAAAATAATGTATATATGTTGATATTATTGTGTTCTTGTGTTGTTGGTGTTATCTTGAATTTAGAGGAAGTAAGGATTATAGGGGAGATGCTGCCCGTTTTAATACAAAATAAGTTTGTCGTTCGTTGTGCGATAGTTGTACCTTTCATAACTTAATGATAGTATTATTATCGTTGATTTAGATTAAGGTGAGAAGAGGCGAGTTCAACTTAGTTATTGGAAAGATTTTGATAAGGTACATTAAGGCTAAACCTTTCTTCATTTTGGCATGATCCCGTAACTATATGAGTTTGATAACGAGGCATAAAGAGAAGTTCGTATTCCTAAACTTATGTACATTATCCTAATCTGATAAGTTACAGTATTCTCCCTTATCGGGACTTCATATTCAGTTTAGTATTGTCTTCTTTCAGCCAAGATAGTAGAGAGTGTGTATATATAAATATATATATATAATTATATATTTACAGTATTATAGTATTTTCACCACCATCGAGCTATAATCAGTGGGCAGCCCCTAATGGGCCACCTCTGATCAGATGGTAAGTAATATACCGAGCCTACTATGGTCGAGCGCCTATGAGCGAGCCTGGAATGGACGAGATACAGAGCCTAGTATGGCTAAGCGCCTACGAGCGAGCCTACTACAGCAGAGCAGTTACACATACTGAGCCTTATAGGCCCGGACAACTATTTTACTTACTATATTGAGAGAGATGAGTCAGTATCAGCAGGTAAGCATATCTTCAAATTGTATTTGACTCCCATGTACTTTAAGTTATTATATTATCAGTTAAGTTTCAGATTTTAGTTATCTTGTTGCCTTACATACTCGGTACGTTATTTCGTATCGACGTACCTTTTGCTGGGGACGCTGCATTTCATGCCTACAGGTCCTAATAAACAACTGGATAGACTTTCCCAGTAGACAAAGTCAAACATCAGCTTGGTTGGTAAGCTCCACTTCCTCGGAGTTACAAGGTCCATACCTTGGAGTCCATTTAATAGATACAGGTTTGATGGGTAGGTCGAGGCCCTGTCCCGACCATGATACAATTCAGTTATTCCTAGAGGCTTGTAGAAAAATCCTGTACATTTTTTATATCAGTATTGTGGCTTTACCAACCCTATGTAGATGTTTAGTTTGGTATTGCTGGTTGTAGACATTATTTTCAGATGATTCAGAATGCGGTCTCATCGGCCTAAGTTAAGGGCTACCCCTCTAGAGTTCACAGTTACAGAGTGGTACGCTCGAGCTGAGTATATCACCGGGTGCTGGCCAAACCTCTTCAAGTTTTGGTCGTGACAGATTGTTCCTAATTTTTTGACATTTTAGGGCCATAAATATGAATTAAGCACGATTCACACATTTTCGTGTGCTATAGTCAACGCCATCTGCATGAATTCGAGCGACCGGCTCCTAATCGCCTAAAATTTTGTGGGACCATAAAAATGACCTAATAAACAAAAAAACATCACATCATCATGAATCTTTCTCATTTTTTGGAATTTTAGAGCAATAAAATAGGAATTCAGCATGATTCCTAGATTTTCGTGTGCTACAGTCCGCGCCATCTGCATGAATTCGGGCGATCAGCTCCGAATCACCTAAAATTTTACGGGACCATCCAAAATGACCTAATGAACCATATTCATCACTTATCAATGTCCATTCCTCATGTTTTGGAATTTTAGGACCATAAATCAGGAATTCAACACGATTTCAAGATTTTTGTGTGCTATCGTCCAAGCCATCTGTATGAATTCGAGCGTCTGGCTCCAAATTGCCTAAAATTTTACAGAACCATAAATATGACCTAATGAACAATACGCTCTCTTCCTCGTTTTTTGGCATTTTACAGACATAAAATGAAAGTTCAGCACGATTCCCAAATTTTCATGTGCTATTGTCCATGCCATCTGTATGAATTCGAGCGGCCTGTTCTGAATCGCCTAACGTTTTGCAAGACAATAAATAAACTTATGTACAATGGTCATCGCTTCCCAATAATCGTTCCTCTTTTTTTGGCATTTTAGGGTTATAAATAAGAATTCAACATGATTCTCAGATTTTTGTATGTTATAGTCCGTGCCATTAACATGAATTCGGGCGACCTGCTCCGAATCACCTAAAATTTTGTGGGACCATAAAAATGATCTAATAAATAATACCCATCGCTTCGCCATGATTGTTCCTCATTTTTTGACATTTTAGGGACATTAGACAAGAATTCATCATGATTACCAAATTTTCTTGAGTTATAGTCCACGTCATCTGCATGAATTCGTGTGACGAACTCCTACTCGCCTAAAATTTTGCGGGGCCATAAAAATGACTTAATATAAAAAACAATTGCTTACTCGAGACCTCTTCCTCATTTTTTGGCATTTTAGAGCCATAAAACAGGAATCGAATCGCCTAAAATTTTACTGGACCATAAAAAATAACCTAATAAACAATATTCATCGCTACTTCATGAGTGTTCCTTATTTTTTGGCATTTTAGGGCCATAAAATAGGAATTCAGCACGATTCCAACATTTTTGTGTTGCGGAACCATAAAAATACCTAATGAACAATACTTATCGCTTCTTCATGACCGTTCCTAGTTTTTTGGCATTTTAGAGCCACAAAACAAGAATTCAACACGATTCCCAAATTTTTATGTGTTATAGTCCATGCCATCTGCATGAATTCGAGTGACTAGCTCCGAATCGCTTAACATTTTGCAAGACCATTAAAATGACCTAATGAACAATAGTCATCACTTCGCCATGATCGTTCCTCATTTTTGGAAATTTAGGGTTATAAACAGGAATTCAACAAGATTCTCAGATTTTCGTGCGCTTTAATTCTCACCATCATCATGAATTCAAGACATCGACTCCTAATCGCCTAAATTATGTGGGAGCATAAAAAATGACCTAATAAACAAAAAAAGTTATCGCTTCGTCATGACCCTTCCTCGATTTTTGATATTTTAGAGCCATAAACAGGAATTCAACACGATTCCCAGATTTTCATGTGCTATAATCCACGCCATCTGCATGAATTCGGACGACCGGCTCCGAATCACCTAAAATTTTACAAAACCATAAAAAAGACATAATGAATAATAATCATTGCTTCGCCATGATTGTTCCTCATTTGGTATTTTAGGCCATAAAACTGGAATTCAGCACGATTCCTAGATTTTCGTGTACTATAATCCACGCCATCTGCATTAATTCGGGCGACCTACTCCTAATTGTCTAAAATTTTGTGAGACCATAAAAATGACCTAATAACTAAAAAAATCGCTTCTTCATAACCCTTCCACGATTTTTGGCATTTTAGAGCCATCTTACAGGAATTCAGCATGATTCTAAGATTTTCGTGTGTTATAGTCCACGCCATCTGCATGAATTCAGGAGACTGACTCTGAGTCGCCTAAAATTTTACGGGACCATAAAAACAAGCTAATGAAAAATATTCATCGCTTCGCCATGATCGTTCCTCATCTTTGCAATTTTAGGGCCATAAAACAGGAATTCAACATGATTCCCAAATTTTTGTGTGTTATAGTCCAAGCCACCTGCATGAATTTGGAGGTCCGGCTCCGAATCACCTGAAATTTTGTATAACCATAAAAATGACCTAATGAACAATACTCATCGCTTCAGCATGACCATTCCTCATTTTTTGGCATTTTAGAGCCATAATACAGGAATTCAACACGATTCCCAAATTTTCATGTGATCCATATCATCTGTATGAATTCGATTGACCGGCCCCGAATCGCCTAACATTTTGCAAGAACACAAAATGACCTAATGAACAGTAGTCATCGCTTCGACATGACCGTTCCTTATTTTTTTGTATTTTAGAGTTATAAAAAGGATTTCAACACTATTCTAATATTTTATATGTTATAGTCCACGCCATCTACATGAATTCGGGCGACCGGCTTCGAATCACCTAAAATTTCATTAGTTACAATCTTTTTCTCTTCTTGATTAATTAGTGTCTTTTCTTATCTAAATCAATGATCATCTATGGTAGTTTGCATTGGTCCAGTACTTTTCTCAATTAGGACTTTGTATTATTTGCGGATTGAATGAGAAAGATAGGTATAACAATAATTAGTATATTCAAGTTTCAAAATTATTGGACTTCCTTAAGTTTGATAATCTCACCACCTAAGCGTAGCACCCCGGAAAAATTTGAAGTACTTAAGCGTTATTAAAAATTTGATGTGTTCTAATTATATTATTTTGTGTGCATACGAGGACTATTAGTATTGTAACGACCCGACCAGTTGTTTTGAGCTTAGCACGTCGTTCAGCGGTTTGAGGCCGTGAGAGCTTCATTTCAGGTATTATTACTTGTAGAGGTGGTCGGAATTGAATTTCAGGAAGTTTAGAGTTGGTTTGGAAAAAACATTCTCATTTCAGAAGCCTTAAGCTGGAGAAATTGACTAAGATTGGAATCTTGAGTAAACGACCTCCTAATTAGGATTTGAAGGTTCCAGCAGGTTCGTATGATGATTTCAGACTTGGGCGTATGTCCATATCGGGTTTTGGATAACCCGGGAGCGTTTCGGCGTATATTGTGGAAGTCAGCATTTTGAAGGAATTTCATAAGTTTGGCTTGAAGCGCATTTCAGTGGTGTTGATGTCCGTTTGGGATTCCGAGTCTGGGAATAGCTTTGTATGGTGATTCTGGAGTTGGGAGCGCGATCGGAAGTGATTTCGATGTCCGTAGGTTATTTTGAAGTCATTTGGCTAAAGATAGAAATTTGAAGGTTTTTGAAAAATCCGACCGGAAGTGGCAATTTTGATATCGGGGTCAGAATGTGATTCCAGAAGTTGGAGCAGGTACGTAATGTCGAATATGACTTGTTGCAAAATTTGAGGTCAATCTCACGTGATTTAATAAGTTTCGTCATTGGATGTAGAAGTTGGAAATTTCTAAATTCATAAAGTTGGGATTTGGGTGCGATTCGTGGTTTCGATGTTGTTTGATGTCATTTGAGGCCTCGATAAAGTCCGCATTATGTTTTGGAACAGGTTGGTATAATCGAAAGGGGTCCCGGGGGCCTCGGGTGGATTCCGGGTGGTTAACGGATCAATATTTGAAGTTACGAAAAAGCTAAAGTTGCTGGTGTCTGGTGCGACCGCACCTGCGAGGCTTGGACCGCAGGTGCGGAGCAGCAGGTGCGGACAATGGGGCGCAAATACAATTTTAGGTTGGATTTGAGGAAGCCGCAGGTGCGGGAGATTGGCCGCACCTGCGGGAGCACAAGTGCGGAGGAAGGATCTCAGGTGCGGACATGAGGCTGGGCAGAATGTTCTAAAACCGAGATTGTTGGCCATTTTTCTCATTTTTCTCATGGCTTAGGCAATTTTAGGAGGGATTCAAGAGGGTAAATTCATCATCAATGTCAACGTAAGTAACTCCTTCATATTTCTAAGTTAAATACAAGGTTATTGCATGGGATTATACATGAAAATTGTGGAAAATTTGGTAAATATTGAAGAAAACCTAGAAATGGTAATTTAGATTTTTAGCCACGAATTTGAGCATGGAATGTAGAGTAAATCATATATTTGAGTTATTAAGGCTATGGGTAGAATATATCTTCGAGAAATTTCGGATTCCAGGCACGTGGGCCTGAGGGCATTTTGGTCATTTCACTGAGCGGAGTTGGGAAATTACATAATTTGGAATTGTTGCAAATATTAGAGTATATTCTCATTGGTTTGTCGTTATTTGGATAGTTTTGGGGCGTTGTGCGTCCGTTGGAGTCGTCGGAAGGGCTTGGAAGCCGGTTATGGAATTTCGGAGCAAGGTAAGTCTCCTTTCTAACTTTGTGAGGGGGAATTGTCCCCCTAGGTGAACTAATTAAGTATGTGTTACTATCTGCAGGGGCTACGTACGCACGAAGTGACTGGAGTCCATGCGTAGCTACTATTATGCCATGTCCGGGTAGCCTAGGACCCACTAGCATGCCTTACCTGTTGTACATGTGATCTTGTTTGTAATATTAGACTGCTAATATGATCGAAATTGTAATTGAATGACTAAAGAAGATTAGAGTTTATTTTCTTAAGCATCAAAAAAAGAGAATTGATTTCCTTCGCGGGCAATTCTATTTCCGGATAAGGTTATATTATTAAACATTATAAAAACATGGCAAGTGAATTTCGAAAAAGGATTTAAATACTATTTTGTGATTTTAAAAAAAAAAGAGAAATTTGTCATTTACTTGAGTATTTGTTTTCCCGACGTATTCGGGGTGGACTGTTGATTGTGCATGACTGCATGTGACCGCTTCGCAATTTACATTCCGCGAGCGGAGTGTTATTTCTCCTACTCTCATGGGAGCAGGTCGTACGCCACGGCAGATTTAAAATGCACTTATGGTTCGGGTCGTTCGACCCTCGGCGGTGCATAGACATGATATTATATTGAGAGGTGCACTTGTGGTACGGGACATTCGATCCTCGGCAGTGCACATAGATGATTATTATGACGGCTCAGGCCGGTTGTCCTTATTCTGTATGCGCATGCTAAATTGTTAAATGATTTTCATGGATTTTTAAAAGTGATAAGATATTTAGGGGAAAATAAAGAGGAAATTGTTTATTTAAGATATTTGGGGAAAAATGATGAAGTGGTGACTGTTTGTTTACTTCCAGTATTTACTTGTATTTCAGTACCTTATATATTTGCTTCTTTACTACACTTACATTCCTATCATGTTCATCCCATGCTGTTAAATTAATTTGGTGGACCTTAGTGATTGTCTAATTCGACCTCTCGTCACTACCTATCTGAGGTTAGGCGGGCGACTTACTGAGTACACGTTGGTTTTGTACTCATGCTACACTTGCTGTGCATTTTTATTGCACAGGTACTTTCAAAGTGACATGGCTAGTTTGGAGACTTAGGCGAGCTGCACCATCCGGAGGTGATCCGCAGCTGTCAGAGTCTCCCTCATACTGTATTTATTTCATTTTTAATTCCTTGTCCAACTTGTATTTCGGACAAGCTTTGTGATGATTGTATAAATTCTTAGAAATTTCTCATGTACTTGTGACACCGGGTTCTGGGATGTGTTGGGATATAATTGCTAAAATGGAATATTCAACCTATTGTTTTACTCGATAGATTTTATTAGTTAATATGTAATAAAGTGAAAGGAAATGCTTTTTCATAAATGTTAAAACAGGAAATTGTTTCAATTAATTAATGATTGGCTTGCCTGACAATGATGTCTGGCGCCATCACGACCTTATGGATTTTGGGTCGTGACAACATGGTATCAGAACTCTAGGTTCCCTTAGGTCTTACGAGTCATGAGCAAGTCTAGTAGAGTCTTGCGGATCGGTACGGAGACGTCTGTACTTATCTTCGAGAGGCTACAGGGTTGTTAGGAGTACTTCCCTTCTTGATTCCTCATCGTGTGATTCGATTCCTTTGAGGCTTATGCCTATGTTCATTCCTGCTCAATCTTACGCATCGCGAAGCGCTGTCTATGAATCAGGAGAATTGAAATGGTGCTACGGATGTAATTCGAGATGTTTCCATGTATAATTGGTTGGGGTTGTTGTTATAGCCCTGCAAAAGAATAATATGTTTTTTCTGCTCAGTAATTGTGTTTCTGAGAGCCTTAAGGCTATGCTCAGGTAGTGATGATGCTTGCGAATGGTTATCGCGCGATGTCGATATAATGATAGAATTCTTGCCCGTATGTTGGGGGTTATGAATGGTGTGAAGGGAGGTCTTCTCAGAGTGTGATATTCGAGATTTCGGTATTTTAGTTCCGGCAGAGGAAAGGCATTTGAATTATGAATGGTTCGGTTGGGGTAGATTAAGTAGTAAGACTTGGTGTCTTCAAGTAAGGTGGGATATTCACATGTGATGTGTTATCGTCGTCCTTGATCGAATGGAATGTGTTAAGTTTGTCTGGACTATGGTTTCTTCGGTTACGTGGGGCCAGAGTATGGTGAAGAAGTATTGAAGAATACGGTTGGCAGAGAATGATAATAGATTGAGGCTAGGCGGTGGTTCCATTTCTAGGGGGCCAGGTGTAGGAAGCGGAAGTCGAGCAGTCGCAAAGTAGGGGAGCGGCATCATAGTGGTGAATTAGAAGGTATTGTAGCGCAGTTAGTAGATGTCCATAGGGAGCGGTAGGACTGGTAAGGTTGGTAAATGAGAATGGGTTTAGTATGGAGTATTGATGACGTAGAGATGGTGCAGTACGGCGTTGTTGGAAGGTGTTAGTTGGTGAATTACATAGGTGGGTTATCTCCGGTGAATAGGTTAGCGGTTGCATGGTTGGCAAGCTTCCGAGAGGGATTCTAGTGGCTATTCAGTAGGAGGTAGAATGTGTGAATGATGCTAGAGAATTTGAGTATTTAGGGAGTGCTAGCAAGAGAATTTGGAAGAATTGGACGGATTGGTTGAGAATGATCGCGTTATCAAAGGAGAAAGGATCTCGACAGGGTCTAGAGTGGCGCAAGGAGTAGCTTCGGGCTAAGTGGGGGAGTCCCACCATCTGCAGTTGGGTTGTAGGGTTGTCCTCTCATGGGGTTGCGGATTGTCGGCATGTTGGCAAGTTAGTAAAACTAAGGGAAAGGAGTAAAATGGTGATTGTGCATGGGATTTGATGAATGTGTGCATAAGTTGGCCCTGTCAGACCGAGTTGGGCTTTGGAAGATTCAGAATCTATGCTTAAGGCATGGGCGAGTTGTAAGGGTAGCGACTCAGTCACGTGTTTCATTGAAAAGAGTGTTCATGTGCTAGAAGAGCCTTGAAGTTGATTGTATTCGGGACCAGTCAGAGAGGGTGACTCTCAATAGCGGTCCTGGTGAATTCAAAAGTTAAGAAGCGGTGTTTAAGGGTTTCAGGCTACAGTATGATCGAGAATCGAGCTTTTGCAGAGTAATTTCTGAGAAAAAGGAAGATGGTTGGAGTGTTCTATAATATGTTTCACCGTGCAGGATAGTATTGGAGGAGTGAGAGAAATAAACTCCGGGTTGTAGAAAGACTATCAGGAGGGTATGAGACGGTTTGCGGGATTTAGGCAGCATAGTCTCGCAAATCAAGGTCACTCGGGACGAGTGAGGGTTGAGTTTTCTATGAGTTGAAGGAAGTTGCTATTATTCCTGAAGCAATTGAAGATGATTAAAAGAATATAGATTGATTATACATGGTTGAAATGGCGCATTTGCGGCGGTGGTTAGTTCTTTTCATGTGATTAAGTTATGCATGTGGTTTGTGCCTGTGTGTGCGGGGCTTGTCGGCCGTCGTAATGGATTGTATCTAAAATCATTTAAGTATTATGGCATGTCACGTATAGGCGGATTCCGGAAGGGTTATGGGGGTATAGACCGCTAATTAAGGATTTGCATGTTAGGTGATGGTGAGAATTCACTCGAGTGTTGTGATGGTTCTCTTGAATTGAGTTAAGTAAAAGGTTTCTATATGATGGATTTTTCACCCTATTGGTGGTTCAGAATTTATGATGGAATTCTTATGCTACCTCATATTGGCATGTTAGGTGCGGTAAGCAGTATGTAACTGGGAGTGAGAATCGAGATTTGCGATTCGGTGTTGACAAGGATGTCATGAGCTCGGATGAGCAAGAAAAAGTGATTTGAAAGTTCAGAGTAAGCTAGTGTTATCTTCAGTGTCGCCTGAGATTGATATTTGGTGAAAGCGGCTTTGTACGCTGGTCATGGGTTCTTGATGTGTTTTGCAGTATTAGTGTGGTCGGTGATGCGGGTGTGCAGACTTGTTACCTGGTGTGAAAGGTCATGGGAGCGTAACCACGAGAAGATTTTATAAGTGTGACATGTAGTCACTTAATAGATTGGAGATTTGGACTGAGTATAAAGAAGTGCAATATTGCTTGTTTGAGAATTTATGCCTGGAAGGCATTCAGTTCACTTGGTTGTGGATTGTGGGGTGTTTGTCCCGGCTATGATGGTTGTTTTCGCGTATTATGAGAGAAAGTGGGTTAATTTGGACCCAGGTAAAGTTATTAGCTTAGTTTGGTGCGAGCAGGGTAGACTCGATGTTTGTGGAATGGATTTAAATATGATTATGGTCTTCATGTGAGGCAGATATGTTCATTTCAGTATAGCGCTCCTCAAGGAGGGGTGTTATATCAGGTGTTGTTCCGTCTTCGTCAAATTCATGTGATAATATTATTGTGTCGTGTGAGTTGTGAAACGTCTTGATAATTTCCTATGTGTGGAAGTCCCGCGTAGTGGGGATGTTATGTGAGCAGGATTGTATTGGTAAAAAAGAGTTTCACACATAAGCCAGCTTTTGACAACTCAGCCAGTCACGTGGACACAGGAAAACACGATAGCTGGATGTGATTCTTTGAAGAGGTACAGAANGAACAAAGAGGCACGATTCAGTAAACCCTCGAGCTTATCAGCCACGGGAAACTCAACCTGATCAAAACATGGGAGAGGCACGGCCATAATGAATCTAGACAAAGGTACGGGCAGATTCAAAGACCCACAGTTGATTACTCGAACGTTATGTAACCGTACCCCAATTACCGTTATCCTTTGTAACGCCTCATTAATGTCATAATTAGTCATTAATGAGAAACCATAGCAAGAGTTGTACGTTATAAGAATCTCATATATAAGGGAGGGGAATACAGCTTGTAAAGGCATCTGATTCTCGAATATAATTGACTTTGTTTTTCCATATTTCTGCAATATTGTCTGTTATTCATTTTTCTCTGTTTCCTTGATTATCAGTAACCCATGTTCATCTTAAAAATAACTTTAGTCAAAGGGTCTAATTCTTTTGTTAAACAAATTGGTTCCGTTACCGGGAATCTGATAATCTTTGTTTGTTTTTCAAGTGATATCCTCTTAACTATGTCAACCTCCAATGACACCAACCAGCAAAGGAGTGGAACCCCAGTTCCATCGCCTTCAGGAACCCCACATGGTTCAAGGGAACAATCCCCAGAAAGATCTGATAACAACAATGGTGATAACGATCAAACTGTGGAACAAGATCGTGTAAAACAAATGATTGCAGAGTATGTGAGCCAAGCTTTGCAAGAATTTGCGAGAGGATTACCGGCAGCGTTACCTACACCGCCGACGCCACCCCAAAATAACACCATCACCATGGAAAATCCTCAATCTGGGTTGGCAAACTCAGGAAGAGGAGATACTCCTAATGAATCTCTCGAAACGAGACCAGGTATATCTAATAACTCAGAATTACAAAATTTACTGCTAACCATGCAGAAACAGATGAAGGAGCAGAACGATCGCATCGAACAAATTCCTGGAGTACCACCTATCATAAAAGACATTGATGTTGATAGATATTCTCAACAACCTTGGAAGCCAAGTGTGGCACCCTTGCCAATACCCAAGAAGTTTGAAATGCCTGACATTCCCAAATATGATGGAACAACTGACCCACGTGACCATGTGTCTACTTTCACTACTGGGGTAAAAGTCAACGACTTAACAAAACAAGAGATTGAATCAGTCCTTGTCAAAAAATTTGGGGAAACACTTACTAAAGGGGACCCAGGGTGCCTGATAATTAGGCAGCCATGGCATTTGCAAGCAACCTAAATGATAAAATCTCATAAGCCACGAGACGACTTAAGGAAAGTCTAGGAGAATTCCCCGCTACAACATGGAAGGATGTATATAACAGGTACAGTACTAAACTCAGAATAGAAGAAGATATCATTGCCTGTTCGAGAGATGAAGATCATTCCAAATCCAGACGTCCTGAATCATATAGAAGATCAGGTTAAAACAGGTACGATCCTTACTTAGGACCCTCGGGACGCAATATTCGCCCCAGGTTCGAAAACACTAGGTCGGACTATAGATCACAAGGAAGAGACGTAGTCTCATCCTCGTCTAGATCTAGAAAAGATCGAGATGAACGGCCTAGAGGTAGTACTCAAATTGGGGATCATACCTTTAATGTAAGTACTACTGAACTTGTCTCAATATTGAAGAACATGGGAGACAAGGTTAAGTGGCCCAAAGAGATGTCGTCAAATCCAAGTAGAAGGAACCTAGATTGCTGGTGTGAATTCCACAACAATCATGGGCACAAAACTGCGGATTGCAGATTCTTACAAGGTGAAGTAGAAAATTTATTGAAATATGGCTATTTAACATAATTGTTTAGTGATAAAGGTAAACAGGCATATATGAGGAACAAACAGGAGCCCCTAAAGCCTTCTTCTCCAAAACAAACCGTCAACGTGATACACAGAGGTGAAGAAGTAAATGGAGTGATCTGCAAAACAACCACAAAGTTCACAATTACGCATGGGAAATGGGCTCGTGAAAATATTGAAGAAGACGATATAACCTTCGATGATGCAGATATCGACGGATTAATGTTTCCGCACAACGATGCTCTAGTAATATCTTTACTTATTCATGACACTAACGTAAAAAGAGTGTTGATTGATCCAGGCAGTTCAGTCAACATCATTTTGCTAAGAATCGTGGAAGAAATGCTATTGGGGAATCAAGTAATCCCAAGGGCACGAGCCATATCAGGGTTTGATAACTCTACAGTTATAACAAAAGGAGAAATTGAGCTTAGCACTTATGCTGAGGGGGTGATCAAAAGTACCAAGTTCCAAGTCATTGATACTGACATGGCTTATAACGTGATCGTAGGAAGGTCATGGATCCACGATATGAAAGAGATACCCTCCACGTTGCATCATGTATAAATTCCCCTCTGAATGGGGGATTCAACAAATCAAAGACGACCAGCAGACCGCAAGAAATATAAACTCTGTGGTACATTACAACAAGAAAATAGAGGTGGAAGAATCACGAGATAAGGGAATCTCCCAAGCAGGTAACGCCGCCCAAACAGGCATGGAAGAAATTACTACCCAAATAGGTACGGAAGGTATTATTGCTGAGACAGGTATGAAAGAAAATACTTACAAGAAGGAGAGTCAAGTTAACACGGAAGGTGTACTATACCACACAGATGCAGATTGCAGACCGGACGTCATTCATGAATCGGAGGAATATGAGAACATCAAAACAACTACGGAGGAGCTCGAAGCTGTTCCATTATCTGAACAAAATCCTGAGCAGAAAGTGTATATAGGCACGAGGCTAGACCCCGCTTGAAGAAGTAAGTTAATTAATTATTTCAAGGCTAACGCAGACTGCTTTGCATGGTCCCACTCAGATATGACAGGCATCCCACTAGAAGTGATGACTCATAAACTAAATGAAGATATATCATTCGTACCTGTTAAGTAGAAGAAAAGAAAGCAAGGACCATTCAAGAACCAAGTGATCGACGAAGAGGTACAAAAACTTTTGAAGATTGGTTCGATACGAGAGGTAACGTACCCTAACCGGCTAGCAAACACCGTGATAGTACCTAAAAAGAATGGCAAGTGGAGAGTATGCGTAGATTATACTGA